>JBAMJV010000413.1:0-142500 GCA_037951105.1 Echinarachnius parma
CGCTGTGTGTTGTGTGTGTGTGTGTTAGAACTAAACCACCATGCAATTTGAGCAAGGCTGGCTCAAGTTGTATGGTGTATGAGTTCGTTGTGTGTGGTAGGTGTGTGTGTGTTATTACTAAAACACCATGCAATTTGAGCAAGGCTGCTATGCAGTGCGATCGAGTGCGGAATATAATAATAATAATATCCTCGATTTATACAGCGCCTATCACGACTGATATATCATCTCTAAGCGCTTATCAATTATATTATTACCCCTGTCGCGTCTACTTGTTCGCAGCCAGATTTGGGTTTGACGTCAACAAATACATATCGACCAAAATATCTCCAGAATGATGAAAATCAAAACCGACGGATCTATCTCGAGGCGGCGCGCCGACGCGTTGGTCGCTGCGCGCCCTGGCCTAGCTAGCCTAGCCTGCGGCCATAATAATGTAGCTAGCTCTAGCTACCCTAGGCCTAGCTTAATACCTGTACCTGGCTACTGCACGGTATAGGACTGTACGACACATCAATTTGGGGAGGACAATTTGAGGTGGCGACGTCAGTGGCGCCCTACAACATTTTCACACATGAATTTGATGTGCTCTCATGGGAACCCGCAATTCGATCATCACTGTGCTCATGAATGGTAAATTGGGGAGATTTCCCCAGGACACTGTACATGACTAATTATGCCAAATGAAAGACTTTGCAATAATATGTTCTTTTGAGGAGCTCCTCAAATTGCTGTTCACACAGCGGAATCTCCTCAAACTGTGGGTGTGTGTAAGAACATGCCTGCTCATATTGCATGCTATACAAGAACACACACACACACACACACACACACACACACACACACACACGCACACACGCACACACACACACAAACACACACACACAAACATTCAGTCAAACCTTTCTCAGCAGCCTCTTGTCTATAACAGCAAACCAGTCAACAGTGATCACTATAAAATGATAAATAAAACAATGGTATTAATCTATTTGTAGAGGGCACCTTTTTTGTACAGTGGCAACTTTTCTTGTATTGGTCATTATACAGTACTAAGGTTTGACTACATTAAACCGTAAAGGCCTGTATAGAAACAAAGGGTAATGCTTTACTTGACTGAGAATGAAATAGCCAACAAAGTGCATGTATTTTTATTCTTCAAATTTTTAATCCAAAAAGAGTACACAACACATACCGTAGAACACCATCGTCAAGCACCCCCCCAAGCACCTATATGCATCTTGCTTTTAAAGGGCGCCCGCTCTCTGTCCAAGCGGGAAACTTTAATCAATAATGCAAATAATGGTGAGGAATATTCATGAGGATAATAATGGAGGTGAATCTCATGGAAACGTCTTTAAAAGCAAGATGCGTATAGGTGCTTGGGGGGTGCTTGACGATGGTGTTTTACGGTATGACTTTCGATTAATTCCATCAAATAGAATGTTATCATTTTGTAGTGAAATGAATAAATTCTCTAGTGATTATCACTATGCCAGTTCTTTTTTTCCAAATGATAATGGTGGCTACTTAAATATAGCGCACGTTCTGTCTTTCGACGCTTGCGGTGCATCACTTTACCCGGTCAGCACACAAAATGCACATTGTCCACTCCCTGCGGAGCATTCCAGCTAGGCAGCCTCCAAGGTGCACACAGTGCTACGTAACTCCTTTCCATCCTTCCGGTGCCCATTTACACACCTGGGTCGAGAGCAGGTGGATAATAAATGTTCATAAAATTATTATGGGCATACCTTGGGTTCGAAATCGGGACCTCACATTGGAAGGCACGCGCTCTACCAATCTTGCCACACCACGTCTTGCCAACCCGTCTTTCCTTCTCCAGCTTGGGCGGATCCCTTCTGTCGTGGTCTTCTATCTGCTAGGCAGACCCGCAAATCCAGGCGTCTACTGCAGACACAAGAGGCTGCTTGATGAGCTGAAATATAATACAAAACATGAAAATAAAAACAAAGTTGTATTCAATAGAGTGTAAAAATACAGTGTAGTTCCCTAAACTATATTCAATGACACACATTTTCATCATTCAGATTTATAAGTCTTGTTTCCACAGTCAATGTCTTGCACATACGTATCACCTTGAAATGTCACGGTACAAGCTCTCACAGATAATACTAAGGATTTGTTTTGGTCACATCATATCCAATCCATGCTCACCTGCAAACTGGAATGTTCAAAGGATAAATAATCAATGACATTTTATAAACCAGCATTCTATTTGAAAACGAGCCCATAGAGATGAATTAAGTCATGTACATGTTAGCACGTCGACCTTGTAAAGAATGCAATATTTAATAACAAAACATTTTAAATTTGAGCAACGATATCATTTTTAATTAACTTTAAGCAAGTGACCTACTTAATAATGGACATGAATATAGCCATGTAGAACAAATAATATATCAGGATGCTTAACCCTATCAAGCCTAAGGGGGGGGGGGGGGGGGGGGGGGGGGGCTGAATGAGCCCCCCTACCATATTTTTTTACTGCCACGCCCACATTTTTCATCCAATTTTCACCAAATTCGGTGACTTTTCCTACAATTTAAAAGTGTCATTTTTTCCCGTTGCCATGGTAACCACTTTCTGAAAGGCATGTTTGTCAATTTAAGTGTTATTTTGTTTTCCTTGCACTAAACAAGTAAATCGTGTAAATTTCTGAAGTGTTTTCTATTTGAAATTTACAAACTGTACAAAAGTAAAGTCACAATATCAGAAAATAGATGTCACTTGTTTGTTTTTCTTTTTTCTTTGTTTTTCTTTGTTGTTCAAGAACAAAATGGCGGAAAACAATAGAAATAATAAGAATTACTAAAAAAAACTAAGTTTCTGATAATATTCCGATTTTTTTTCTTCTAAATTTTAATTGAACAACCTTTCCATACAAAACCCAAGGTATTGACATGGTATTTTCCTCTTTAATTAGTAACCATATCTAGTAAACTTATATTGAAAGTGATTTTATATATTACATTATATAACACAAAATTAGTGTAATATGTGTAAATTCATTGTACTGTCCAGGCATTGACATGAATTAGTTTATTCATATAATCTATATATTCGGTAACAGATTGACATGATCTGAAAAAAAAATTCATGGATATTTCTTTTGTTTTTCTTTGTTTGTAAGGACAAAATGGCGCAAAACAATGAATATAATAAGAATTAAGTCATATATAGTTTTGATCTATTTTTATGATATGTTTGTGATTAAAATCTGCTAATGAGGGTTTCTTATGATGTCAGCAAACATTTTGATATGAAAAAAATCACTTTTGGTTTAAGTTTATAGGGTAAAAATTGAAGAAATTGCATACGTAAATTATCATGTACTGTAATGTGTTTGATAAGATGTCACCTCCATAATGACTTTGCGGACCTAATGGGCCTCTAAATCCCATCAAATTCCACAGAAATGTCCTGATCTATGTTCCAGAATATGTAATATTACATAATTATGTTGAAAAGTTAAATTTGCCTACTTGATAACAGTCCATTCGGCGAAAACAGCTCCAAAACTTCTATATTCTGACATTTTCTATGTTTTTAAAATCATATTATCGTAAATAGCACCCTCATATGGTGACCTTTAAAAATGTTTATGATTGCAACTTGTAGAGCTTGACCTGCTTGACACATGTGCCAAATATGAAAGTGGTTGATTGAATAATAAAGAAATTAGAGAGGGGGGGGGGGGGAGGCTCTATGAGCCCCCCCCCCCCCCCCCCTTGGTCCTGGGAACGCCAAAATAGCTTGAGCTTGATAGGGTTAATGAAATACAAACTAAAGTCAAAAGTATCCAAGAAGAATCTAAGGCTTTGGTGTTTGTTAAAAAAAGCATTGTGTGTATCATCATCATGTTCTCACCTATCCCATATAGTTGTGGCTTGGGGTGACACCGGCAGTGGCTCGACAGCAGGCAATGGCTCCACCAAATCCTTCTCTCTGTCTTCCGCTTTCCTCATATCATGTCATCAGCCTGTCCAGTTTGTGATTATTATGCCGCTCTCCCCCATGTTGTACTGACTATATGGATGTACCACTGTGGAATTTATAATTATACAGTAAAGAGTGCAAATTGTATGTATGAATTTGAACACTGCACTATAGTCATACTCATACTCATAGTCATATACTATCATAGTTACTAGTACTAGTAGTAATATTAATCTGTTAATAGGACTGCATGGACTCACAAGGTCAAGAGGCTAATTTTGTCCTCCTATATATTTAATTTAATTTTACAAAACATTACCTGCCAGTAAATACTAATGCATGGGGAAACTAAACATTGCATGCATGATTATGGGGTAACACTGCCTGTATAATTATAATAATAATAATAAGCCCACAAACACACTGCTATAAAGTGCAGTGATATGTACATGCAGTATATTATATGCAGTCAACACACAACAGTATAATATATGCATTCAACACACAACGTGAATTTAAGTACATGGGGCAGCGTTGTATAATATCGGTCGCAAAAAATAGGTTTAGCCGATGATTATTCTAAAATAGGTTTTATTCTACACAAATTGCACGACCGATATGTTCCATACAGCCACACAACATAGTAAGTTCATATTTAATATCATTGTTGGTGTGCTAAATACATTCAGGAAGGGGGGAAACGGTGTACTTACTGCTCAATATTAGACGTCTTGGTCCGGATCGGTCCGAGGACATAACATTTTGCTGTTGTTGTGTACTTTCTTTTTTTTAAAAATAAAAATGACTCGTTGTCTATTTCCAGCCGTGTTGGAATTTGTTTTAAACGGCAATTTATAAACGGATCGTGCGCAACTGAAATCTACTTACAATCGATTTTAAATGGCTTTCGTGCAACGAACATTTGAAATTGAACGTAACTTACGCACAAAAAATCGAGCGCAAAGTTAAGACCGATATTGTACCTGCAACGGGGCCCAGGTTTGGTTACTAAAGTTCAGCCTTACCAAAACTGTTCTACCCCTTTAAAAGTTGTCATACTTTGGACAATGAATGTGTTTGTGCGTAAAGTAAGTAAGGTATTTTGTTTAAAGATAATATTTTGTGTTGAGTATGATTGTACTTTTATCCCGGGGGGGCCACTCAACTATGATGCTGTACACACGCGCGACCACATGTTTTTCAAACCCACCCTAAACAAGTTTTATCCTTTGGTCAAATTTATACCCTATTCAAGTATTTTCGCGTGCTTTTTTGAAAATTTTGCCCCCTAAACAAGTATAACCCCTAAACAAGGGCTACGTCAATTGCTCTCAGTTAAGCATCTAAAAATAATGGAAATGTTTAACCACCTTAAACATTTAACCCTAAACAAGGTCTACCTTAATTAAACCTCTAATGTACATGTACTTGTCAATAAGAACTACAGTCAAACTCACACTAAGTTGAAACTTTGCCTCAGTTGAAGATATTCAAAAGGCCTCTATTTTGAATTATCTATTGTTTTGGTTATGTAAGTTGAATTTGTAAGTAGAAGCTTTTTCATGTTTCATGTTCTGGGCCCTTGATACATGCGGAGCTTAAAGGGGTAGTACAGTTTTGGTAAGGCTGAACTTTAGTAACCAAACCTGGACAGTAACATTGTAAACTAATAGGTATAACTCAACCATGCTCGAAAGGTATACAAAATTACAAACGACTCAGTAAAAAGCCCGTTATCATTAAAAAAAGAGCCATTCAAACACAAGAGGGCGCTTTCTTAAGAGGCATTGGTTTCTACAATTTTTCATACATAATTATGCATGTGATGTTTTATTGAAATAATGATTTAAAGGAGAGATCATCAACAACTATTTAAAAAACGCTCTTGACAATTTTTGAAAAAGCGCAAGCATTTTTTTCATTTTTTGAAAAAATCAGCTAATTATTTGGGCCCCAATTATAAGGTCAGATACATTATATTTATTGATATTTCAGCCGTTTCTGGGTCGATTTTGGCCAAATAAAATTTATACTGCCATTAAAATTCCATGTTCTCTCAAATTCGACACTCGGTTTTTCATTACCTCACAAAAAAATTGTGATGTGCAGCGCCCTCTCTACCAAAACTAAACTACCCCTTTAAGCGGAGACCTGGGAATGGTGGAGGGGGGCGGGGGGATATGAACGCGCGATCAAGGGACGTTTCCGAGATCTGGAATCCCCTGGAATCATTCGAAGTCGCACAAAATCCCCGGCAAACTCCAGACAAGTCCGGGAAACAAGTTTGGAGAAAAAGATACCCTAAACGCGTATTTGTTTAACTCCACAAACATACCCTTTTTCCCCTTCTGATGTTGGCCTTTTTGACACCCTAAACGCGTCCCGCGCGTGACGTGCCATGATCGGCAAAAAGTACCCTTTTTACGCGTTTTTTTGGTCGCGCGTGTGTACAGCAATATAGTTGAGTGACCCCCGGGACTTTTACCTCCAAAATTACGAATTACGAATATGGCATTTACTGATATCAGATCAATATGAATAGGTATTGGCACACTTTTCTTTCAGTATTTTTAATTTATGTTTTCTTGTATTTTCTTTAGGGTGCACCGCAAACTACAGAGATCGTGCGAAACACACAAGTGCAGCCCAACGACTACCTGGCATTCGCCATCGTGGTCACCATCTTGTGTTGCATTCCGTTTGGCATCGTGGCCATTGTCAAGAGCACGCAAGTAAGACTCGATGATGATGATGATGATGATGAAGATGATTATGATGATGATAATGATAGCGGTGATGATGAAATATTGGACAAAATCCAATGGCCGCATTTGGGAAACCATGAGCGGACCCTTGGACTTTGGCACGTAGCGTATGCGCGATTTTGCGTTGGCGATCAATTTACTGTAAATCAGTTTTATAATTTTGCAAATATATCCATTAGTAGGCGGTTTCCTGACCAAATGCTTATAATCCCATATTAGTAAAAATGATATTCTTTCACATGGTTGGTAATAAGAGTGTACATGCGGGGCGTTTCCCATTACTGGCATTTGCCTTTAATGTTTGTCATTGGCATAATACTCTTATTCATCTTCATCATCATGAACTTTCTTTAACAATGCCTTTTTTCTGCTGCGATAAACAGGTGCGAAACCGTCACCAGGCCGAGGGACATTGCCGGTGTGGAGGCGGCCTCGCATTCATCCATTTTCACAGCCATCTTTTTCGAAATCATTTTCATCAACATCATCATCAACACCTTCATACTCATCAACATCATCATCATCATTCTCATCATGTTCTTCGTTATGTTCTGCTGACCATTAACATGTGCGAAACTGTCACCAGACAGGGGACTTTGCCAGTGCAGAAGCAGCATCGCGTTCCTCCGAGAACTGGTCAAAGGCCAATCTTGACTCCGGCACCATGATCAAAATCATTTTCATCATCATCAACATCATCATTATCATCATCCTCATTGTCATTACGTACTTTCAATTTTTGTTCTGATGACCTATAACCTGTGCGAAATACCTTTGTTTTTCTGCTGACCATGAACAGGTACGATCCCGTCACCAGGTCAGATATGTTGCAGGTGCGGAGGCGGCCTCGTGTTCCTCCAAGACCTGGTCTATCGCCGGTCTTCACTCCGGCACCATGTTCAAAATCATCTTTATCCTCATCAACATCATCATCATTGTGTTCTCTGATTAACAATGCTCTTTTTTGTGCCTTTCATTAATAGGTGCGAAGCAGTCATCAGGCTGGAGACGTTGCTGGTGCAGAGGAGGTCTCACTTTCCGCCAAGAACTGGTCTATCGCCTGTCTCGTCGCAGACATCGTGTTCAAAATCATCTCATCAACATCATTGTGTTCTTCGATTAACAATGTTCTTGTTGTGCCTTCCATTAACAGGTGCGGAGCCGTCACCAGGCAGGGGACGTTGCTGGTGCAGAGGAGGCCTCACTTTCAGCCAAGAACTGGTCTATCGCCAGTGCCGTCTCGGGCGTGGTAATTCCACTCCCTGCAGGTACCTACATACAGTGGCGTAGACAGGTTCTTACACCTGGGGGGATGACATTTTTCCCCGGCCGAAACCACCTGCCAATATGTTTCGAGACCGAGGGAATTGGGCAAAGACCTAAGGGGGCTCACGATTTTGTGTGTGTGCAGGGGCTCATGCCCAACCATACTCACAGGGTTGCCAACTTTGAGCCGGGTGAGAGTGAGATAATGCGAGGGAGCGAAGCGACTGAGTGGGGGGAGGGTGTGGGAAGGAGTGTCAACCCTCGCACGGTAGGGAGCTTTTGCATTTTTGGACTTGAAAATGTGCAATCTGGTGCATACCTAGATATGAAATCTGGGAAAGCGTATTATGATTTGGGGTGAGGGTGTGGGAGGGGGGTGTACCCCCTTCCACGGTAAGGAGCTTTGCATTTTTGGACTTGAAATTGTGCAATCTGGTGCATACCTAGATAGGAAATTAGGGAGTAAGCACGATATGACTTGATCGACCAGAAATTTTCAATATATTTTACGCGAAGAAAACAAATAATTGACACACTAATAAATATGCACCCCAACACACACACATATTATAATTTTGTTCAAACACAGGTCCAACATAAACCATATGCCACATTATGTATTATCCAACAACATAGCCTACATCCACGAATGAGTGCCGAGGGAGCAAAGCGACCGAGGGCTGGGGCAGAGCCATAGGGGGAGGTTTTGGGAGGCGGTATCCCCCTCCCACGGTTAAGATGTTGCATTTATATACTTGAAATGGTGCAATTTGGTGCACGTCACACAAGCAGCCAGAGCAATGCCAATGTATAGGGACACGGGAACTACATGCTCGGTAGAGAAAAGTAATACTCACCCAGACCATACACAAGTTACACAACAAACTGAGCTATTCTTCGCGCAGCGAAAACTTGGATGTATAGATTCGATTTTGAATGTTAGAATTTACAAGTCTTAGCTCATACATTTTAGAACACTCACACACACAAACACACGCACCTACACAGACACACATACACATACATTAAAACACACACACGCACAAAAAAAATGTATTTTCCTAAAACCTGGGGGGGGGGGGATGAATGTACATGTCATCCCCCCACTTTGTGAGGTGGGGGGGGGGGGGGGGGGTGCATACCCCTCATCCCCCCGCTGTCTACGCCCCTGTCTACATAACTACATACTTCTCATAACAATTTTCGGCTGTACCTTCCATTTAAAACATTGATATCTACCTAACTCCTGGCATGGCAGTCATGATTTCATAATTGAATTCACTGGCAGCCATTTTACAGCAGTAACCTAAGTAATCCTAGCAAAAATTTCCCTGAATCAAATTCTCCTTCCTATTGAAGTTTGCCAAGTGTGCATGTTATACGTGGAAGACCACTGATATCTAAAACAACTAGAATGGTGGTTGTGCTTCTGGATGTGAAGTCACTGGCCGCCATGTTGCAGCAACAATCTAGGTAATCCTACCTACATTTTCCCTGAATCAAGTTCTCCTTCCTATGGAAGTTTGCCAAGTGTGTTATACGTGGAGAACCATTGATATCAAAAACACCTATAGCATGGTGGTTGTGCTTTAGGAATTGAATCACTTGCAACCATCTTGCAGGACTTATCTGGGTGCCTGTAACATCTCCCATTTGTTGATAACAAAGTACTAACCATAACAGTTTTATGTTGTGTATAAAGGTGTATACAGACTGATATCTACTCAACCCTTAGAACGGTGTTAATGCTCATGTGATTGAAGCTACTTGCAGTCGTGTTGCGATACTGTAAAATATGAGCCATATGTGACCCTTCATCACAAAACGACCAACAAGTCTTGACAAATGATTGTGCTGATATAGTTGATCATATTTTGACTAAGAAATAGGGCTGAAGCAAGTTTGAAATAAGGGAGAAAATGAGATGCTTCGAATATCGGCATTCATGCAAGCACTGTAACCTGATCAATTTCATGCAATGAAAACTCATATTTAAACATGATTTCTGATGCTCAAATTTTCATGGAAGGTAGATTAAGATACCCTTATTAAAGAAATACCCAAATCTTGAATCTGTTATTTTTAAAACAAATTTGACTATTTCACCTAATAAAAGAGAAACCACCGCGATTTTAAGTCGTTAATAGCGGTCGTTTTGTGGTGGAAAGTCACATACATAGAACTAAATGTTACATTTATAGAAACATTATAAATTGTAATAAATACAAATCTGTTCAATTCTATTGAGGCTGGTGGCAATGTAAAAGATAGAAGTCTGTCTTATGTATAGAAGCTTTAAAGGGGACCACCTGACAAAGAACAACACATAATTATATGTTTTGGTACCATTTTGTGATATCAAATAGATTTCCAACATTTACAAAGGGTTGTGTGATTCATAAACAAAGCAATTAACTACTACTACTTACAGAACCACTACTATTTCCTGGTTCCGTACGGGTCAACCATTTGTGAGTGCGCCACTGCTATTCACGCGTACGTTTGGAGACAATATAATCCCGGGCAATTCGTTCGCTCTAGACAAAGTAGTCTTCGTACATGTAGACCCATGAACACATGCTTTAGAATGGTGATGCGTTTTCCAATTATATGTATTTTTTAAAAACATATTTTGTGAACTTGTTGATGAAAAAGACTACTAATGATGTTACCTTTCATGTATAAGAATATTATTTTTGAATGGTGGTACCCTTTAAAGTGTACAGATATATCAATATAAACGAGGCTGCCATTGTAGGTAAAGATGGATTTAGATACTTTTCAAAACAATATTAACATCTTACAATCTTGTATTTGTTTAATCAAATGTATATACAAACTGTGTTTATCGTATAACTTAATCAAGGTCTACTTATGCATATCCTGGTAACATTACAAAGAACACGTAATTTTGTCTAGAATTTAGATAAATGTACATGTATCTGGTGTTTATTTTATACACATGATCGTGACTTGCAAATAATTGTAACGTACAATCGATTGTATCTATTTCGGCTACTGGGCCATGACTTTTTAAATAATTGTTTAGAATTGAGATATAGTACGAAGTGTTTATTGTGTACCTTAAAAAGGATCGAATATACGATTTATGTTTGCTCGGTCTACAACTCATTTGGTCTACTACCTGATTCCTTTAACTTCATTTTCTCCAACTCCTAACCCAAGCCCTTACCCTAACCCTAATCCACATCCCTCTCCATAAACACAGTCCCTTATTTCATAAGCCCCGAAAAATTATAAATTTTTAGTAGACCAAATGGCTGTAGACCAATCGGCAAGTTACCGAAATCTGTTATAGCTAAGTCAATGGGCCGTATGCATAACAACAAGCAATTGCTTATAAGCAAATGCTTTAAGCACAAGCAAGAGCTTGTCAAGCAAAAGATCAAGTTCAAGCAATTGCTTGAATTCATATGCACAAGCTTTTGCTTGTGCTGAAACCTTTTGCATGCACTGCCTAAGCAATTGCTTACGTGTTGGACAAAGGATCGTTACGGTTGTGCGAACATCGCACTGCACGACAACGACGCTACGTGCCCGACCTGGCAGCAGTATTTTTGCTTACGCAAATAGGGGGGAACAGCACAGAGCATTAGAGGGGTTTCTGTGCAGATCGATGGACAAAAATTGCCGTAAAAAGTCTAAAATAACAGAAATTGTATTAAATATGAAATCACAACAAAACCCTGGAATAAGGAGCTTGAAAAAACGCAAGCAATTGCTTATCAGGACAAGTAAAAGGTTCGTTTTCTGCATACGGTTTCAAGCAATTGCTTGTTTGGTAAGCAATTGCTTACGAGAAGTAAGCAATTGCTTGTGCTTGTAAGCAAATGCTTTTGCTTGCAAGCAATTGCTTGTTTTCATGCATTCCGATTCAAGCAAAAGGCTAGCACAAGCAATTGCTTGTTTTTATGCATACGGCCCATTGTTTAGCACCATCACCCATGGCAATGAATAGCTCTGACGTCACACTTCGGTACTCTATAGTAAACATAGATAGTGTTTTATTACAAAAGAAGGTTATACGTATTATTTGTAATTCCCCCTTTCGCTCCCATACAGACTCTTTATTTTTTGAAAATAAGATACTGAAGGTAACAGACCTGTATTTATTTCAACTTGGTCAATTTATGAATAATTATAATAATAACATGCTGCCATGTGTTTTTCAAGAAATGTTTTAAAAAAGCTCAGTTCATAATTATCCAACTAGACATTATAAAGAATTTCATTTACCTCTCTTGCGGAACCTACTTGCGCAAAATACATCTATATATGAAGGCCCTAAATTATGGAATTCTTTAAGTCATAAAATAAAAAATGCTCCATCGATTAATATTTTTAAGAAAAAAATTAAAATTGTTTTAATTACAATCTTATAAACATCATTGAATTATATCTCCCATTTACTCTTATCCCGTGGTTATTTCATCCTAAACAAGGTCATTCCTTACTCGCGGACTCAAAATGTAATCTGATATTATATATTGTGCCTTCTCATGCATTATTTCTTTCTATTATTCGCAAGTCTTTTTCCTTATTTTCACTTGAACCCCACATGCAGCTTATCCTTTACATACATTTGTACCTCCGATCTCTCACTTCCTTTTGGCAGTGTCTAATTGTTTGTATTGTGTGCGTCTTCTCCTATGTAAAGTTCTCTCTTGTCCCATGTTGGTCTCTGTTGGCATCCCCTTTCACCCTTTTTCCCTCTCTATATTTGTTTATGTTGTTGTAGTCTAGAATGTGTTAATTTAAATGAACAATATACCTAACTATTATTTGAGGGGTCTACAATTGTTCAAGCATTGCTTTTTAGTGGATCCCTCTTGTTTCCAATATGTATATCCCTATTTTGTGCAAATTATCATAATTCATTTATAATGTTTTGTTGGAAGCAAGATTGAATTGAAATTGAAATTGAATTGATATTGTAATAAAGAAATGTATGTGTTTGTGTGTTGTACCTCAAAATCATCTCAAAATCACTTCAATAAATGTGCATCTATTAGTATTGAAATTGTGCATTGTGTATATAAAGAGAGCTCACTTCCAAAAGGCGCTAAATCCACTTTCCATTACAAATTGAGTTAACGATATATCTACATGTATAATCTACGTAGCTATCTAGGAATCAACATTTTACGTTTTTTAACTCACTCAAAATCAAAATATTGAAATTTCAATTTTCATATTCCCATAGGCACGTTTACGTTTACGTTTTCCTTGGAAGTTGAACATGTAGATTTAGCGCCTTTTGGTTGAAAGCTCTTCATATCTTGCATATAAATGAAAAATGAGCAAAGAAAATTGGGTTCTACCAGGATTCGGACCCAAGACCACCGGACTGCTTACATGAGCTTTAAAAAGCCCTTAAAGGGATACTTGAGTTTTGGTATAGAGTGCGCTTCACACAATATTTTGTTGTGAGATAATGAAAAATCGAGTGTTATGTTCGAAAGTGCATACATTTTTGATAACAGAATAAACGTTATTTGATAAAAATCGGTTCAGAAATGGCTGAAATATCCATACACCTAACCATTTGTAGTAATTGTAGGGCCCGGCAATATTTCAATAATTTTGAACAAGGCTTAAAAAATAAAAAAAAAGCTTCCTCTTTTCCAAAATTTACAAAAGAGGTTTTAAAATAGTGGTTGATTATCTCTCTATCTAATCACTATTTCAACAAAACATTACATGCACAAAATTTGATTTAAAATGGTTGAAACCGATGAACGTTTAGAGAGCGCCCTCTTGAGTTTTAACGGCTCTTTTTAAATGACAACAGGCTTGTTACTTAGTCATTTGTAATTCATAATTTACTTATATTGCTTTTTAGCATGGTGGGGTTATAACTGTTAGTTTGTAATGTAATGGGGCAGGATTTGGTTAGTTATAACTCCACCATGCTCGAAAGGAAAACAGAATTACAAATGACTAAGTAAAAACCTGTAATCGTTCAAAAATAGCCGTTAAATCTCAAGAGGGTGCTCTCTAAACACTCGTCGGTTTAAACCATTTTATATAAAATATTGTGCATGTGATATTTTGTTGAAATAGTGGTTTAAAAGAGAGATAATCAATAAATATTTAAAAATTTAAATTTTTGAAAAGAGGAAGCATTTAAAAAATAATCTTAACGGCTGGTTCAATATTATTGAATATTTGTGGGGCCCCACAATTATTACAAAAAGTAATTTTTAAAAATATTTCAGCCATTTCTGACCCGATTTTGATCAAATAAAGTTCATTCCGTCATCAACATTGTATACTCTTTCGAATTTGACAATCAGTTTTTCATTATCTTTGTACGGACCCCTTTGAAAAACAGCTTGTAGCTGACAAGGGCAATCCATCCCATGAGTGGAGAATAAATAAATAAATAAATAAAATGAGCTCACATATTTTTTTTTGTGTAGCGCCCTCTATACCAAAACTCAACTATCTCTTTAAACTGAGTATGGTTATATATTAATATGTGTGCGTGTGTGTGTGTGTGTGTGCATACACACTAAACATGCAATTTAAAAAAAATGTATTTATTTATTTATTTATATATTTTTTTTTTGGAGGGGGGGGGGGGGGGGGGGTGTTCATGTTTTATTCCTCCAAAATAAACGGAACAAAAAACATCAATAACAATCTCCCGAACATTATTACATAAAAAAATTGTTCCATTACAGAAAGTAAATTACATATACATCCCAATTTACATCACATAATTATGAACTACGTACGAATAAATGAGCATTTTAGGTTTTTAAGCTAAGATAAAAAAAGAAAAACGAAAGAAAACAAATACAAAAAACACCTTCTACCCCTGTCAAGAATGACCATTTAACCCCAATTTTACGTCACCATGGTCACTCATGTTTAGCACCAACAGGAATAAGCTGGCGACAGTTTATGGTGTCAACTCCCTGCACACATTGTCGCCGACGACAATTTGTGAAGGGACGACAATTTGTGGTGCAACACTCCCTGTGCGCCACAACTTGTCGTCCCTGCACAATTTGTCGTCGGCGACAATTGTGTTGCTCTTGCCGTCCCCAAAACAAGCGACAATTTGTGCAGGCAAAATGAAACCTCACACCACAAATTGTCGTCAGTTGCTGTCTTCAAGCTACAGAAGATAATGACGTTTACAAAGATGATGATGATGATGATAATAATAATCAGTGTTGGGAGACTCAAGGCCGGCCTCGGCGTTGACACTAACATTTATAAGTCCTCAACCTCGGCCCTTAACCTAAGAAACCAGTAAATTCAGAATTGGACTCGTCATAAAACTTGATACTTGACATGCTTGAAGAAAATATATCATTCAGGATATAGAGAGGCAGTGCAGTGCAGTGCCAGTGAAATGCGTGGATGTGATGTTCTATGTACAGGTGCTTGGTGCTACTGTGCAGGTGCATTTTATGTTGGTTGTGTTTAAAGTGTCCGCAGAGTGGGAGGCGCCGCCATCTGTATGATGCTTGGCATGGCTGCATCCCTGAAACTCTGGTTGTTTGGTAACATTACTATAGGTATGGGGAGCATGTTCCAAAATCGAATGGATCTTGGGTAGAAACTGTACAGGTAACAGTCAACTCGACACTTCGGTTGATGGTAAGAAAGGCGATGTGTGCGAAGTTGATGACGGGGTGTGGAGTGACGTGCGGAGGGAAACGGGTGTTAACAATCCCATGGTGAATTTTGTGCATCATTTCAGCTTGACACAGAAGTCGCCTCTGCTGTAAGGTGTTCCAGCCTAGGGTAGTCAGCATGTGGGTTACACTGGACTCCCTGCGGAAGTCGCTCATGACAAACCGCGCAGCCTGCCACTGGATACTTTCCACCATTTGCACACTCCTCTCAGTCCATGGGTTCCACTCACATGATGCAAACTCCCGTTGAGGTCGTATTAACTGGTTGTACGCTCCTTGTATCTCCTTCACTTGTCTGTTGCAGGTACAACACACTCCTACCAGTCAAGGGGTTTCTGCATATGCTGCAGTGCATTATACAAGACACATACATATGAAGGGTTACATAGGTGCACACAATTCGTTCTAGCACTTATATTTCACATTTTCCAAGAAGAAAATTTGCATGATAATTCTTGAAATATGAACCAATGTACTCACATTTTAAACAAATGAAGAAGAGGACATTTGTCATACAAATTTGTGGTTCAAACTTTTGTTTCCGCTCGTAAGATGTCAAGCTCCGGCAAAAATGAAGTGTTTCATATATCATCACTGATGTTTGCTTCATCTATTTAGGGCCTTTTTGGAAAAATATAAACCAAGCATAACGATGCTACAAGCATACAAAGAGAGCCATAAAATGGAAATTTTGTGGTTCAAACTTTTGTTTCCGCACATAAGATGTCAAGCTCCGGCAAAAATTAAGTGTTTCATATATCATAACATTCACTGATGTTTGCTTCATCTATTTAGGGCCTTTTTGGAAAAAATATAAACCAAGCATAACGATGCTACAAGCATACAAAGAGAGCAAGTCATAAATGGAAATTTGGGGAAAGTTTCTGAAAGAGTGTGCCATGCTGGGAGAATGGATCCATGTAGTAAAGTCCATGTAAAGTGCACAGGCTGTGCACAGGGGTGCATATGTTATGCACAGGGGTGTGTGTGTGAAGGGGATCGGTCAACAAAAAGTGTCATGTGACTGAAAGGCCTACAATTTAGAGTTCAAAGTACATGGAATATCAACATAAATATCTGTTTCATTGTCATTTTCTGTTTGCATTTTACGCCATAAAATACGTTACATGTCCATTTATATATAGCGTGCGAGTGGAATATATCTTGATTTACATCAGAACATTTTTAATGAATCCGATTATTACAAACAAACAACACATAATACAGCATTTTGATTTGATTTAACACTTCTTTTACACGCTAAATAAAGATAGGTCAGTCTCATAGTTATATCAAAATTGCTCAATGTCATATTCATCCTTTGTACATAATAATGTATCCTTCTTTTGTTAAAAGTTCTTTTTTTTTCTCTTTTAGATTTGATTCAAGTCCGTAAATAGTTTGTTTAAATTATATACTCTATATACCATTGATATATTTAGTATTAGTATTATTCGACTTGTTTATGAATTAGTATTCAATTGCTTTATTATTACTCGAGGGGTCCACAATCTACAAGCATTGCTTTTCAGTGGATCCTTCCATTTCCAAACACATCATTTATTGTATATGATTCTGTAATGTTCATTGTACATCCAGGGTTGCCAACTTTGAAGCAGAGGTGAGAGTGTGAGATTGAGACATTGCGAGGGAGCGGAGCGACCGAGAACGCGCGGGCCGCTAGCGAGGGGGCGAAGCGACCGAGCGGGGGAGGGTGTGGGAGGGGGGTGTCCCAGCTCCCACGGTAGGCAGGTTTTGCAATTTTGAACTTGAAATCGTGCAATCTGATGCATACCTAATGAGGTAAAATAACATTTCATATACAGTCATTAAACACCCTAAGTCGATCACTATGTTCTGCTTACCAAGTACCAACATACAGGTAACATGTCTTCATCATAAATGTTTATTGTTGCAGGATGAGATGACAAACTTTGCTGTGGGAAGTACTTTTGCTAGCTGGCTTCTAAGATTTGCTCTTCCTAGCAAATTGTTCAAGATTGATGCTCCGTATTGTACTTTGAGGTGGCAGTATTAGCAGTGGGAACGATTTCTTGAGTCGGTCTTGTTGGCGGCTTGGCCAGCAGCGCCCGCGAGTAGGCAGGGTCTCGGCCGGGTCGGGCGTGTATCCCGCAAACAAATACGATGTCAATGAGTTCTTCCACGTTTTTTTTATAAATTAAAAGTAACCCTAAGTTCAAAATTGGACAGAGAAATCGAAAAGAATTATTCTTACCATCGAAGATATCCTTTAGGCGAACCAAATTTCCTCGAAGAATCCGCAATCAGAATGAATTATCAAAACAAAATATTTCTCGTTGTTTTCAATGTTGTGCTCGTAATCGTCGGTCGAAGTCAGGCGCACACACGTTGAATTGCATGCACTAGGTAGCTAGCGCGGCGCGGCACGATCGTACTTCCGGATATATCGGAAGCATGCATGCCATAAATGGTTTCGACACGCTACGGAGACGAGAGGCTGGCTCGCCCAGGGTCCGCCGGGCGACGTGTTCATCTAGCTAGGGTGCAAATTACGCAAATCCGGCTGGTGTACCGGGCCGGTTAGGCGGATTTTGCCGGGAAAACGCGCGTATTATAATTTGCACGACAAACGGAACGCCTGAACGTTAAAGTCATACCTGTAAAGTGTCCAAATCCACGAAAATTACTTGGAGCTTCCTCGTTTCTCTTCTACCGGGTTGTTTAGCTTATGGTAAGAGAAGAATAAAATAGGGTTTGATTTTTTTCAAATGTCCCTTTAGTATGAAGATAATTATCATTGAAAATCATTATTTCTAAAGCGTTAACCAACGCAATTGAAAAAAAGTACAATTGTCTTAGCTGAGAACGTCCGCATGCAGCACCCGTGAGAACATTCCGGAGATTGAACTTTGAGCCGAGCGAGTTCAAATTCCATGAATTATGTACTACGTGTGTAAAAATACACGGGTGCGAATATCTCAAACGGATCATTCATTACTGCGACAAAAGTATGGCAGACCATCAGTATTCGGTGATAAAATATGAACTCAATATTCGTTTTTTTCACCAGGTAAACAGTGTTCGTTTTCTTTCAAACTTTCACAAATCTTTCAATTGTATTTTACAACGATATTGATATAGGATTGAAGTCTCAAATGTCATTTTGTGCAATATCTGACACTTTACAGGTATCACTTTAATATACGTATTTATATGCTTTTTTTCTTTCTTTCAATATGCTTCTAAGGCGTGTGATATTAAGAAATCAGCGTGAGAGCGTGAGAGAGGGGTGAAATGCGTGTGCCACACGCTCAATGCGTGAGACTTGGCCATGGATCTGTCATTGATACCCATTTATCAGGGGGGGGGGGGGAGATCTATTCATTCATCCCCCCTGATGAATAGGTATTACGTAAGTATCGACGCCCATGGACTTGGCAACCCTGTACATCTGTTTAATTTTTATATAATGTAACCTTTGTTTTGTTTTGTACAATGCAAGGGCTTGGTACGAACAGTCACGTCACGTTCACGTTCACATCACGTAAACGGTTCTGTACCTTTTGTGAAACAGGTCACCCAAATGTACGAAGTGTAGGGTAAAGTGACCCAACAATTTGTCGTTTTCCATGCCGGTAAAACTCGAAGTGTCGCGTTAACCAAATCGTGACGTGAGCGTTTAATCAAGATTTTTTAAATTGCAAACGCTTGTTACTAAGACTAGACATACACGCACAAAGAGATTTTAAAATGTCGACGAAAATGCCGATACCCCCTTATCAAATCTTTTCAATCATTATGTTTATAATATGTACGTGCATAATTCAGAGTAATCTGAGACGATAATATGCAGTTCTGTCACTTAGGTAATGTACAACCATACCACTTGCATTATTTGTCTTGTTATTGGAGTATTTCTAAAGACGTGTCGAGCGTGGATTTTGGCAAATGTTGATTTCCAGCTGAATTGCTACACGCAGCGGACAATTCAGTTCGCATACGCCTGAAGTTCCCGTGCTCGACGTCTGCGCGTACTGGCCCTTAACGGCGTTGTATGCATGCCTGTGAAAGTGAGTGAGTGAGTGATGAGTGAGTGAGTGAGTGACTGGCAGCAGTGATCAATGAGTTTAAAAGTAATAAAAAAATGATTTGATTAATAGTGTTTATTTATGGTTATTGAATCGAGTCAATCTATAAGTCAGTCATTTAATCTAATAAACAATCAATTAATCAGTCAATCATTATAATGAAACAATCACACCAACCAATCAATATTAAATAAATCAATTAATGTATTTGACATTCGAACTAGCTACTTGTAGGCAGTTGGGGGGGGGGGGGAATATTTCGTCAGACAAATTGAAGTAAGCGGGGGGAGTGTGGGTAGGGGGTGTCCGTAGAAAATGACCGCAGCCGAGGACGAGACCAGGACCGGTCACAAATTTCGAGGCCGAGACCAAGACATTTCTTGAATTATGTAAGGGGGTGGGGATGGGGGTAGGGGGTGTCCAGCCCCCAGGCCTGTGTACGCCTATAATTGTATATTACAGTATAGGTAGGACGGGTTCGTTCACGATTAAATTTACCGAGAATTAGTCTCTTCTCAACGACAATTTACATTAATTTGTTTTACGCAAGCGCCAATTTACGTGAGCTTTCATGAATTGCATATAGTATATCTACAAACTGTTGGGTCACGTAACCCAACACTTCGTAGATTTGGGTGACCTGTTTCACAAAAGGTACAGAACCTGAACGTGACACTTCGTAGATTTGGGTGACCTGTTTCACAAAAGGTACAAAACCTTCACGTGACCTGAACGTGAACGTGACGTGACTGTTCGTACCAAGCCCAATGCAAGGTATATTAATTTTTTTTGGAAATGAAATAAACTAAACTGAAACTAAACTGAGACGTATACGTTTATCTGTTGAATATCCAGTTATTGCTATTATGTATTGTTCATCGTTCGTAAAAGTGCATGTTTTGCCATTTATTGCCCCTTTTCCTTAATATATGATTGTATATTTCGTCCATACCATGAACAGCCACATTTAAAAAAGAAAAATAAATGTTATCAAAAATCATTTCTTGGAATCCGCCCAACAATATAATAAGCACCAAAACCACAAAGCGGAAGTATGCGTCATTTGTTGTTAACAAGTAAGTAGTATTGGACGTGGCTGAGCCGTTATTCACATCACACAGACAAAGCAACCTTCATAGTACGATGTCAGGTAAGCTTACAAGCAAACGAATATTTAATATATCAGGCATAATATTATAGAAAGTATATGTCATTGTTATTGTTTTATACTCCTTGAATGGAAGAACTATGTCATTGATGCCTACTTTTGTGCAGCATAGTGTATGCTGCTATTATAGTTAATATTAGTATATTGCTTTGATGAGTTGAGATAGTCATATCATATAGTGATATGCACATCATAGTTCTAAGTATTTTAACCTTATACATGCATGTGGTTAATGCTACACCGTACAGAAGATGGTTATAATTATGTTTATCGAGCAGTTGTAAGTTAGACTATAGTGTTGTTATAGTTTAGATTGTAGTTATACATAGTAGGCTACAGTTCAGCTTGTTATATATTTGTATAAGTTTTTTTTTAAATTTGTTTTTATTATACTCATGTTTGTATACTCTTTCCTGTAATAGTGTAACCTATATGTTCTATGGACCTCTGCCATGTGCAGTTGTGTCTGAAATGAAATTTTGAATTGAATTGAAAACTATGTCATTGCTGACAGTATATGTCAGGGTTGACATACATACTTAGCCCTATAAAGCCTACAAGTATTCACTCGTGTACATACATTGATGTCTTGTTTTTATGTCTATAATTATTTGTTATACATGTCATCATAAGTTTAGTAATGGAATGTGTATCTGAAAAAGAAAAACACTGTATAAACATACAATGAGACATGTCACATGTTTCACATTATCACGTGTTGTGTACATTGATGCTTTTGTCATTTTGAATCCAGTAGCTCATTCAATAGACCACAGCTAAAATTATGTTATGTCTCGGGTTAGTCATGTTCAAGAGGTAAACACTCAGTTCCCCCCCCCCCCACACTCAGGTGGTCATCTGTATCGCATGCGCGTTCCCGATTTGTTTGGAAAAGGGGTATATTCTAGGGGCTCTGTTCGGGAAACAAATCCCGAAAAATCGTTGAAATAGGGGGGTCTTTTAGCATTTTTCCCCCGAAATATTTTTAATTAGGGGTAGTTTTCAAATCTTTCCCGAACAATCCTGAAATAGGGTCCCGAATAGGGTTAGTTTCGCTAGCCTCCCTTCCAAAAACATGTGATATATATACTGTACATTTCTCTAGTCTATCATTTCAGCCATATTTGATATGTTACTATACCTTCGTCACTTCCAGAAACTTTCAGAAAATAATTTTAGTAATTTTAAATATATTTATGTTTTGAGGCAAGCTATTTTATGCAAGCCAGAGAATAATGTGTATTTTTTGTAAAGCCCTTGGAATTAAAAGTTGGAAAGTGATTTACAACTGAGAGAAAAGGAACAGTCCTGATTGTAGCTTGCTTAGTTTGAGAAGAGATCATAATTGTTGCTTTGTGAGTCCCCGCTTTTCCTTCCTGTGTGATGCTGTAGAGGAATGAGAGCCAACGAGTCATCTCCTGAGGCCGAATCAATGTGCATCCTGTGTCTGTGAACTTTTAAAGGCATTGTTAGTGATTTGCAGGCACTCAAATGATCACTCTTCACTAGATATGGGTACATAATTATAACATGTTTAATGAAATTTTAAATCAAAAGGGTAGATATTTCAATATAAAATTAGTATTCAACTACCCCTTTTACAGTAATTTACAATTGGGACAAAGAAGACATGATCTTTGCCTTTTTTGCACCCCCCCTTTCCTGTTCCTTTGCACTTTTAAAGGTATTGTCTGGTATTTGCAGACGCCCTCATGTCGTGGGGTCATTCGGGTGAGAATGAGTAGTAGATTTTTGACTGAAGGGAATTTTGCATACCATCTTGTATGTTGAAGCATCGTGTAATACAAAATATTCAAGTAATGATTAATCGGGGAATATTCTACGAATATAAAAGAGTGTGTTTTTACATGGCGTTCAAACTTTAAACATGATTATCTCTGAAGTGCAAAACGTATTTTAGGGCCCTTGTCTTTCCCAACTGACGATATCATCACACAGACATCACTTTATATTATAAAATCATTCTTCATTGTAAATGAACGGTAGCTAGAACATAGTAGTCGTCCGTCTGTCCGTCCGTGACGCTTACACAAATTTGAATAACTTTCCAACCCTGCATATGTTTGTAACCAAACTTGATTGGGAGATGGCCTACATTGGCCTCCATGATATTATGGGGTCAAAGGTCACATAAGTAGGTCAAAGGTCAAATGAGGGTCAATGTGAAGTTTTACCTGCAAGAGTCTATTAGGGTTGATAACTTTCCAACCCTGCATCTGTTTGTAACCAAACTTGATTGGTAGATGCCCTACATTGGCCTCCATGATATTCTGGGGTCAAAAGTCACAAAAGTAGGTCAAAGGTCAAATGAGGGTCAATGTGAAATTTACCTGCAAGAGTCTATTAGGGTTGATAATTTTCCAAACCTGCATCCGTTTGTAACCAAACCTGATTAGTAGGTGCCCTATATTGGCCTCTATGATATTCTGGGGTTAAAGGTCACATAAGTAGGTCAAAGGTCAAATGAGGTCAAGTGCGCGCAAGTGGGCGAGAAACTCTACGGCTATCGCCTTGTTTATTTTTTGTTTGTTTAATTTTCAGGTACCTAACATGTATGCGCTTTTCTGCGCTGATTCAAAGGATGTTTGATACGTTCATTTATTGAAGAGGTCGGCGAATTTAGGTGTATCGACGTTTTTCATATAATACGCGGCGTTGCAAAGCTGAAATCCAATGTAGTATTGGTGTGGAGTACTATTTTGAGAAAGTCGCACAAAATACGAACTTTGTAGGGGAACCTCAGGCAAAGAACAACACATAATTATATGTTTTGGTACCGTTTTGTGATATCAAATAGATACCCAACATTTTGCAAAGGGTTGTGTAATTCATAAGCCAGGCAATTAAGTACCACCACTTACGGAACCATTATTATTCCATGGTTCCGTACGCGCCAACCATTTGCGAGTGCGCCAGTGTTATTCACGCTTACGTTGGAGACTATATAATCCCGGACGATTCGTTCGCTCTTGACAAAGGTAGTCTTCGTACATGCAGACTCATGAACGCATGCTTAAGAATGGCAATGCGTTTTCCAATTATACATTTTTTTTTCTGGAAACCTATTTTTCTGAACTTGAAGGTGGAATGGACTACAAAAGATGTTACCTTTCATTTATAAGTATTATTTTTGGGTGGTGGTACCCTTTAACGCAGTATCCTTGACGTCTGCCAGGATTCGATAGAAAACTCTCTCAGTGGACCAAAACTGACAGCAGCATGAAAACTGCAACCATGTAGGCTACCAGTCAGTGCCAAGTCACAGTGACGTGAGTGGGTAGTAGTGGCATGGGCGCATGGCAGTGAACTCAAACAATTGCCAATACTAAAACTACAGAGTGAGTCAGAAAAAATGTCCCATCTTATATAAGTTGTCTTGTTTGAAGTATGAACTTTTAATCATGGGTTTTATGATATGTCTTGCTAGAGTTATACTCCCAGCATATTTTTGTACCCTTTTCATTTGAATCTCTGTACGCATGACTGAAACATCAGACAATCTTTAGAAGACTGCAAAATCACACTTGCGCCAAGAGGATAACTCTACCAAGACATATCATAAACCATGTGATTAAATGTTCATACTTCAAACAAGACAACTTTTAAAAGATGGGACATTTTTTCTGACTCACTCTGTATAGTAAATGTAGTTTTAGGGCTTTGGCATACAATTTGAGGAGAACGAAGGCGCTTTACTATATAAATTAAACTATGAAATAGTGCAGCTGCACAGCTAGGGGTGCATGTTATTGTGCAGTTGTGTCCGGCCCGGAGGGGGGGGGGGGGGGGGGGGGGTACTCATATATAATGTAAGACGGGTATGTGCCGCTTACAAGACCCCCGTTTTCACACCCGATTGCCGCTTTCAAGATACCCGGTAGTTGAGTAGCGCCAAGTCCATTATTCTTCTTCTAGTCAGCTCCTTCGACCACCATTTGAGGGTTTCCGTAGGTCTTTAGTAGCTTCAAGTCCATGTATTTTGTAGTTTTAGTCTGCTCCTTAGACCCCTTAACTCCCGTTCCAGGGTTTTTGTAGCTCCAAAGACCCTATATTTTGTGCTTGTAGTCAGCTCTTGAGACCCCCATTTCAGAGTTCCGTGAGGCACACCCCCGTCAAAAAATAATTCGAGTGCCCCCGGGTTGTACAGCAGCCAGTAGAGGCGCACGCTCGTAAATGCAGATCCTCATTTATAATCGACCATACTGACATCTGGGCATCTGCATTGCCAGGCAAGAAACAAGAATAAATACCAAATCAGCTCCCATTCCATTGCTGCTCGCAGTGGCAAGGTCACGATCAGTTAAAGAGCAACTTGTCGCGTAATTAGCCTAGCGGTACGGGCGTACTCTGAATCTCGAAGGCTGCACGCATGCGCATTGCTAGTGTTGTAGCGTACGTGATAACCTCACGAATCGCGAGATTTCACGAGACTATGACAGTCCTTCTTTAAAGCGGAATTGTTGGTAACCGGAGTGAAGATGGCGGAATGGTTGGGAAAGTTGAAGTACCATTTTCGCTCTTTATTTTGACACATTACTTGCTTATTTTTTGTGAAACGTAGACATTTTACGAGCTTATGAATGTCCGTTGCATTCTACCTCAATTTTGATCGTCTTTTTGCAAGCTTTTGTTCCTTTTTGGAACTTGACCCCATTAAATATCCAATCTTATTTTCTCACGAATGCAGTTCCAACAATGAGAATGAGGGCTGACTAGCAAAAATGTGCTTAGTTTTCCAGTTTCGTGGTCCCCCGAGCCGCACCACTCCCTGTATATTGTAACATTTGTCCAACAAATTAATGCATTAATCTGTACCCATATCCACTTGCCAGTTGCATACTTTACAAAAGGAAATGAAAATAAATAAAATAGTCGCAGTATTTGCAAGTGAATGTTCTTGAACAGATCAGCATGCACCCATAGATAGCTGTACTGAACATATGTGTGCACAATTAGTGCACGCGTGTATCATGCAGAGTGCGCTGTGTGTATGTGGAGTTCAGTTACAATACTGTGTGTGAGTGCCCAGTTTATTGCGTTTGGTTAAGATTTATGATATTTATGTATGAAATTTAATTATTCATTTTGAAAATTTATGAATGTCTTTTTTTTGTTTTGAGTATTGATACTACGTGATACTATGTAGTATTCTTACTCGTGTAGAAGGTTTGTTAATTTCCATTAACAAGAGGACGAGGAAAAAGAAGAAAAAAAATCACTTAAATCTGCTCATAATCCCGTTATTTTGTAAAATAATTATCAAAATGCATTTTTATCAATGGAGTCTTGTGAAACACTTTTAACATCAAAAGATGACAGGTTCATTCAGATCATGGAAGGGTTCTCAATCTATTTCTTTGACTGAAACAGTAGGCCTACATGTAACATATACTTGATGCATGAAAAGGAGGAAGATCATACTTTTTGAAGCCCCAAAATGGAAAACATGTATTGATATGATTGTTACGTGATCTGGATTATGATATGGTGGCTTATGTTATGACAATCATGATTATGATTATTTATCTTACATAAATCTTACATAAAATTTGTCTTTTAAAATATTGCTTTTTTTTTTGGTTTACCATTTGACAGCACCATACCCAGAGAAGACCGATTACCCCGCTGAGGCCCCGCCCGCATACCCAGCAGGGCAGCCCCTCCCCCCTCAGGGAGGACAACCCTACCCCCCTCAGGGAGGACAACCCAACCCGCCGCAGGGGGGCCAACCCTACCCACCACAGGGGAGTCAGCCCTACCCACCACAAGGGGGCCAGCCCTTCCCGCCACAGGGGGGCGAGCCCTACCCCCCTCAGGGGAGTCAGCCCTACCCACCACAGGGGGGACAACCTTACCCACCGCAGGGGGAACAGCCCTACCCACAGAAGGTGGGACAACCCTACCCACCGCAGGGTTACCCCCCTCAGGGTCAGGGGGCCCCGCCACCACAGAACTACAATGCCCCGTATGGAGCTCCACAGCCTGGAGCACCGCAGCCTGTGATTCAATACGCAGTAAGTGTGACGATGATGGGGGATGATGATGATGATGATGATGATGATGATGATGATGATGATGATGATGATGATGATGATGATGATGATGATAATGAGGATGATGTTGATGTTGATGATGATGTTGTTTCTGCTGTTGATTTAAAGATGGTGATGGTGATGATGATCAAGGACATGATTGAGATCATGCTGTTGGTGATGATGGTGGTGGTGGTGATGATGATCAAGGAGATAATTTAAATGACGGTGATGATGATGATGACGATGCCGGTGTTGGTGATGATGTTGCTGCTGCTGGTGCTGCTGTGGATGCTGCTGCTGATGATGATGATGATCGAGGAGATAATTTAGATGATGATGATGATGATGATGATGACGATGATGAGGATGGTCATGAGCAATTATTATAATGTTTAAGAAGAAGAGGATCATTAGCCTCATGAAGATAATGATAATAAATATAGTGATAGTCATAGTGCACAAATATTCATAATATTGTGAACAAATTTCCAATGGATTAAATGCAATCATATCAAATTAATTAAAACAAGTTGTATTCATATTTCAACATTTAATTTTCAAAAACTTATAAACCCATTTAACAAATTTGAAAATATTGGGATTACACACATCTATCTAGCCTATGTCTCTCCATTGCATAAAGTCCTCTTCTTGTAACTCCTATACATTAATCCTCTTCATTGCTCTTTCTGTGACTCTAAGCTTATTTTCCAATTTCTTACTTGTTGCTCAAGTCTCTGCCAGCACCTCTTTCACCATTTTGCTCCTAAGTTGTCTTTTTTGCTACCTTCTCATCTTGCGGATTGTCTTGTTTAGTTCTGTATACTCGAGCTGGTTTCATGCAGATGTCTGTCTGAAGGGTTTGAGAGCCTTTATTTTTCGTTCATTTTTTGAATATCTTCCGCGCTGAGCACGGTTGTTTGTGTTTAATATATATTTCTACCTTTAGCTAGCTTCTCGGCTTCCTCCATAATCGTAATTGTTACTTGTTCAAATGCGTGATCAAGTGGCTCATCTCCTACAAAGTCTTCTAAAAGTGAGAATCTTGTCACTAGTTCAAGTTGGAATTGGTGTTGCTTTTTGGAAAGCTTTCCCAAGTCAATATGTCTTTTCCTTGATATATTTATTCTTCTTTTCCTTTCCATCTTCTTATTAATCCTTACTTTTGCTCTAACGAATCTGTGGTCACTGCCTGTGTCGACCTTTGGTATAATCTCTACATATATCAATATTCTCTTGTGGTCAGTAATGATGTAATCCATCATATATATGTTAGTGTATAGATCTTCTACTGTTTCATCGTCGTGAGCTGAAGTGGGTGCGTTAACTTGGTTAATCTTCATTGTATGTTGCTTATTAATTTGCAATTTCAAATATGCCATTCGGTCTGATATTTCTTTATACTCCAGTACATTACTTTCAATGTCCTCATTAACCAGAAATCCTACTCCATCATTTCCTCTTTTTGTTGCAGAGGTAGTGAACAATGTGTGGCCACTCCTGGTATTCTTGTTTCTGCGAGCCCTATAACATACCACTTCACATTCTCTTTTTCTTCAAGGAGGGTGTCTAGGTCATCATCTGACCTAAGTGCTCTCACATTGTAAGTGCAAATACATAAATCTGTGTGGTTCCTGATGATACCTTTCTCAGAGCTGACTCGTCCTTGCGGCTTTGGACCCAACTCGTCATACTTTGGCTTGGCACCAGAACAATCACAATTTGCCGGTTTCCTAGCTCTACCCGTACCTGTAGAGCTTGGCCCGTTTTGGCCTTGGGCATTGCGACCTCTTCTTTGTCTTGTTTCCATGTTGATAAAGGATAATTGCCTACTCTGCCGCACTGGCAAGGTGAATTAGTAGAGGCTGAATGAGCTCCTTGGCCTCCTGCTTGATCTAAAGGAGCTCTTAAGTCAGATCTTGGTCTTACGTCTGACACGTGGTCCAGCACCCCTTCCTCATACTGGGGCCATTGTTACAGAGGAGGGCCTCGTTTTAGTCGCCAATGTGTTGACCATCTGGCAGGTTTTACCGGGTTACATATTTGCCGGTGTGGCAGGAATAGTTGTCCAGGTGTCCAGGGCAAATTAAAACCAGGGATATCTGTCAAAATCACTCTCTCAATGTGGGTTGTGTGTGTGTGTCACGTGTAAAAGCAATGTTTCGTGGCAGATCAGTTCAATTGATATTTATTCAAGTTCATTTTATTGAATAAATACACCAAAACGGTTATGTTACATTAGTTTACATTAGTTTACATTAGTTACATTAGTTACATTAGTAACGGTTACATTAGTTTATGTGATATAACTTCAGGAACTCTATTTGTTGATATTTCAGATCATTTACCTTGTTATGCAATATTCCATAATTATTTTGATAAACAAACGTTAATTAATGAAACTAGGAGAAAATGTCGAAGTTATTAACAATATTCTGTTCAAGTTTTACGTCATACGTGATGATCTAGAAACGATTACATGGGATGAGGTATATGAATCAAATGATGTTAATGATGCATACAATAAGTTTTTGTTAATATTTCGTAGGATTTGTGATAAACATGCACCTTTACAATTTCGTAGTCCTAATCCGAAAATTAGGAAACCATGGATTACTAAAGCCATTTTAAAGTCAATTAAAACCAAGTTTAAGTTATATAAGCAATCTGTATTGTCAAACCATAATGATGAAAAGTTGAATAAATATAAACAAGTTTAGAAACACATTGACTAATGTATTGCGATATGCGAAGAAAAAATACTATGAAGAATTATTTGTAAAAGATAAAGGTAACTCAAAGAAAGTATGGACGCATATAAAGGACATTTTGAATAAAAAGGGTGGAAAAGCATGCAGAGTAGATAAGTTAGGAAAGAATATTGATGGTGTATATGAAGAATCTAGTATCCCTGGAAAAATGTGTGAAATGTTTAATAATTTCTTTGTACAGATTGGAGAAAATTTAGCTGATAAAATTGGTGATACAAATGGTACCTTTCATACATTGTTGGGTCAGAAAGTATCTAATACATTTTATTTTTTACCCGTTACTCATACTGAAGTTCGAAATATAATTTGTTCCTTGAAAAGAAACAAAGCTTGTGGTTTTGATGATATTCCCGTTGGTATTTTGATGGATGCTGTTAATTACGTTTCTCACCCATTGGCTTATATAATAAACTTATCAATTTCAACTGGTATATTTCCTGATAAATTGAAAATTGCAAAGGTAATTCCTGTACATAAAAAAGGTAGTACAGACACACCTGGCAATTTTAGACCTATTTCTATCTTACCTGTTTTAAGTAAAGTATTTGAGAAAGTGGCAAATAATCGATTGAAGTTTTTTAATGATAATACTGTTTTGTATGAACACCAATATGGATTTCGTTCTGGTTATAGTACTAAATTATCATTAATAAATCTGTTAAAGCAAATTTGTCATGATATTGATCAGGGTAATACAACGGTTGGAATCTTTTTAGACTTTGCTAAAGCGTTCGACACCATAAATCACAATATATTATTATGTAAATTAGAGCATTACGGTGTGAGAGGAATGCCTCTAATTTGGATGAGGAACTATTTATTTAATAGATTTCAATTTAATACGTGTGGTTTACGGGTACACCATGTGAGATGGGTGGATTGGTAATTCCTGAAAAGGACTATGGTAGTCCTAGAAAGGACTGTTGGCGTAGTTCTGAAAAGAACTGTTGGTATTCTTTCTAGGAGAGTTCTAAAAAGAACTGTTGGTAGTCCTAGAAAGGACTGTTGATAGTCCTAGAAAGGACTGTTGGTAGTCCTATAAAGGACTGTTGGGATAGTCCTGAAAAAAACTGTTGGTATTCTTTCTAGGAGAGTCCTAAAAAGGACAATTGGTAGTCCTAGAAAGGACTGTTGTTAGTCCTAGAAAGGATTGTTGGGATAGTCCTGAAAAGGACTGTTGGTATTCTTTCTAGGAGAGTCCTAAAAAGGACAGTTGGTAGTCCTAGAAAGGACTGTTGGTATTGCGAGGAGAGGGTGGATGGTAGGAGGGACTCGACGTTTCGAATAGGTTGACTATCCGTCGTCAGGAGTGGGGATCTGTTGGCGTGCGCGACTTTAAGGCTAGGGGTTGCGGACGCGGGTGACGTACTATCGATTAGGAGCGCTATCGGCGACGCGTTGTGTGTGCTGCCGACGCTGGCGGCGCTGTAGTCTCTCGGCTCGCTGGGTGCGGACGTGGGTAACGCAAAGCTGCTCTGCGGGTGGCGGCGGTTGATGCTCGGCTGGCTGGCTGGCTGGCTGTTGACGCTGGCGGCGCTGTAATCTCTCGGCTCTCTGGTCGCCGGTCACCCACGTCCTCGACCAGCGAGCCGAGAGATTACAGCGCCGCCAGCGTCAACAGCCAGCCAGCCATCCAGCCGAGCATCAACCGCCGCCACCCGCAGAGCACGCTTGCGTCACCCACGTCCGCACCCAGCGAGCCGAGAGACTACAGCGCCGCCAGCGTCGGCAGCACACTCAACGCGTCGCCGATAGCGCTCCTAATCGATAGTACGTCACCCACGTCCGCAACCCCTAGCCTTAAAGCCGCGCACGCCAACAGATCCCCACTCCTGACGACGGATAGTCAACCTATTCGAAACGTCGAGTCCCTCCTACCATCCACCCTCTCCTCGCAATACCCTTTCTAGGACTACCAACTGTCCTTTTTAGGACTCTCCTAGAAAGAATACCAACAGTCCTTTTCAGGACTATCCCAACAGTCCTTTCTAGGACTAACAACAGTCCTTTCTAGGACTACCAATTGTCCTTTTTAGGACTCTCCTAGAAAGAACACCAACAGTCTTTTTCAGGACTATCCCAACAGTCCTTTATAGGACTACCAACAGTCCTTTCTAGGACTATCAACAGTCCTTTCTAGGACTACCAACAGTTCTTTTTAGAACTCTCCTAGAAAGAATACCAACAGTTCTTTTCAGAACTACGCCAACAGTCCTTTCTAGGACTACCATAGTCCTTTTCAGGACTTACCAATCCACCCATCTCACATGGTGTACCCGTAAACCACACGTATTATATACACCACCATGGAAACCGATACTTACAAGCAACATTTAGATTTCAATTTGTTTATTATGATAATATTCATTCAGACAAACTACCAATAACTTGTGGAGTTCCCCACGGATCTGTGTTATGTCCAACGTTATTCCTTATTTATATTAATGATCTTCCTAACTCGTCCGATTATTTTAATTTCCGTCTCTTTGCAGACGATTCTAGCTTTCCGGGTGTAGGAGATGCTATTAATTTGATTGAGATAATGATAATTGATTTGATAATGACCTGGTGTAAAGAAAACAAACTTACTATTAATACTACGACAACTAAGTACATCATATTTAAAAGTAGGTGCAGGAAAATTGATGTTCTTGGTAATATTGTAATGAACAATGAAACACTTGAAAAAGTTTTTTATACTTCATTTGTTTGAGTCAATATTGATGAAAATGTAACATGGAAGAAACAAGTTGATTCTGTTTATGTCTCCTTGAGAAAGAACATAGGTGTATTATATAGAATACGAAATTTTTTGCCTAAAAGAATTGTAAAATTGTTGTACTTTACACTTGTTGAACCCCACATAACATATGGCCTAGAAGTCTGGGGTGGAACTTATCCGTCGTATTTAATTAACATATGTTTGCTTCAAAAGAGAGCCATGCGTGCAATATGTTTCAAGAGTCCAAGTGAGCACACAGCTCCATTATTTATGGAATTATCTGTCCTTAATATTTTTGATTTATACAGATATGTCATAGGAACAGTGATGTTTGATGTGATAAACGATAAATTTTCACAAAGCTTAGTTACTTATTGTGCTCGCATTGATCATTGTTATGATACTAGAAGTAAAAATTATGATAAATTCAAAATAGATCCAGTAAAATTAGAATTAGCAAAATAATCCATTTCATATATCGGTCCAAAAATATGGAATGAACTTCCAAATAATTTAAAGAGTAAAATGTCAAGACTCACGTTTCGTAAATTGTTGAAAGGTTATTTGTTAGATTCGAAATGATTATTTTCCATTTGATATGATGTTCGGCATTCTTGATTTTGTATTTTGTATGAGCACGTACACTATGTCTATATGACAACTGCGTTGTCAGTTGTGCTTTTAATTCCAATACTTAGTTTTGGTAGAGAGGGCGCTGCACATCACAATTTTTTTGTGAGGTAATGAAAAACTGACTGTCGAATTTGAGAGAACATGCAATTTTAATGGCAGAATAAACTTTATTTGGTCAAAATCGACCCAGAAACGGCTGAAATATCAATAAATATATCTCATCTTATAATTATTTGGGGCCCAAATAATTAGATGATTTTTTCAAAAAAATAAAAAAATGCTTGCACTTTTTCAAACATTTTAAAAAGCGTTTTTTAAAATAGTTGTTGATGATCTCCCTATTGAATCATTATTTCAATAAAACATCACATGCATAATTTTGTATGAAAAATGGTTGAAACCAATGCCTTTTTAGAAAGCACCCTCTTGTGTTTGTATGGCTCTTTTTGAATGATAACGGGCTTTTTACTTAGTCGTTTGTAATTTTGTGTACCTTTCGAGCATGGTGGAGTTATAACTATTAGTCGTAACTTACGATCAATCCAACATTTACGATCAATCCTGTTGCAGAAAGAAGTTACGATTGATATTAATCGTAACTATTGGTCGTAAGTTTTAAAATTGATCGTAACTTTACGATATATAAAAAGGTGGCGTAACTTACGATCAATCCTAGAAGGGGATGTACATGGACAAACATACCAACATACACACTCATTCAAGCACATAATTACAGATAAAACTCATCCTTATTAACTCATACAGTGTTACACATTGATTCATACGTATACATGCAGACAATACAGACATATACACATAATACATACATAAACACACACATACATGCATATATCCACACACACACATACACACACACACACACACACACACACACACACACACACACACACAAACATTCAGTCAAACCTTTCTCAGCAGCCTCTTGTCTATACCAGCAAACCAGTCAACATTGATCACTATAAACTGATAAATAAAACAATGGTATTAATCTATTTGTAGAGGGCACCCTTTTTTGTACAGTGGCAACTTTTCTTGTTACTCTGCATTGGTCATTATACAGTACTAAGGTTTGACTACATTAAACCGTAAAGGCCTGTATAGAAACAAAGGGTAATGCTTTACTTGACTGAGAATGAAATAGCCAACAAAGTGCATGTATTTTTATTCTTCAAATTTTTAATCCAAAAAGAGTACACAACACATATGACTTTCGATTCATTCCATCAAATAGAATGTTATCATTTTGTAGTGAAATGAATACATTCTCTATTGATTATCACTATGCCAGTTCTTTTTTCCAAATGATAATGGTGGCTACTTAAATATAGCGCACGTTAATTCTGTCTTTCGACGCTTGCGGTGCATCACTTTACCCGGTCAGCACACAAAGTGCACATTGTCCACACCCTGCGGAGCATTCCAGCTAGGCAGCCTCCAAGGTGCACACAGTGCTACGTAACTCCTTTCCATCCTTCCGGGTGCCCATTTACACACCTGGGTCGAGAGCAGGTGGATAATGTTCATACAATTATTATGGGCATACCTTGGGTTCGAAATCGGGACCTCACATTGGAAGGCACGCGCTCTACCAATCTTGCCACACCACGTCTTGCCAACCCGTCTTTCCTTCTCCATCTTGGGCGGATCCCTTCTGTCGTGGTCTTCTATCTGCTAGGCAGCCCCGCAAATCCAGGCGTCTACTGCAGACACAAGAGGCTGCTTGATGAGCTGAAATATAATACAAAACATGAAAATAAAAACAAAGTTGTACTCAATAGAGTGTAAAAATACAGTGTAGTTCCCTAAACTATATTCAATGACACACAGTTTCATCATTCAGATTTATAAGTCTTGTTTCCACAGTCAATGTCTTGCACATACGTATCACCTTGAAATGTCACGGTACAAGCTCTCACAGATAATACTAAGGATTTGTTTTGGTCACATCATATCCAATCCATGCTCACCTGCAAACTGGAATGTTCAAAGGATAAATAATCAATGGCATTTTATAAACCAGCATTCTATTTGAAAACGAGCCCATAGAGATGAATTAAGTCATGTACATGTTAGCACGTCGACCTTGTAAAGAATGCAATATTTAATAACAAAACATTTTAAATTTGAGCAACGATATCATTTTGAATTAACTTTAAGCAAGTGACCTACTTAATAATGGACATGAATATAGCCATGTAGAACAAATAATATATCAGGATGCTTAACCCTATCAAGCCTAAGGGGGGGCTGAATGAGCCCCCCCTACCATATTTTTTACTGCCACGCCCACATTTTTCATCCAATTTTCACCAAATTCGGTGACTTTACCTAAAATTTAAAAGTGTCATTTTTCCCGTTGCCAGGGTAACCACTTTCTGAAAGGCATGTTTGTCAATTTAAGTGTTATTTTGTTTTCCTTGCACTAAACAAGTAAATCGTGTAAATTTCTGAAGTGTTTTCTATTTGAAATTTATAAACTGTACAAAAGTAAAGTCACAATATCAGAAAATAGATGTCACTTGTTTGTTTTTATTTTTTCTTTGTTTTTCTTTGTTGTTCAAGAACAAAATGGCGGAAAACAATAGAAATAATAAGAATTACTAAAAAAAATTAAGTTTCTCATAATATTCCGATTTTTTTTCTTCTAAATTTTAATTGAACAACCTTTCCATACAAAACCCAAGGTATTGACATGGTATTTTCCTCTTTAATTAGTAACCATATCTAGCACACTTATATTGAAAGTGATTTTATATATTACATTATATAACACAAAATTAGTGTAATATGTGTAAATTCATTGTACTGTCCAGGCATTGACATGAATTAGTTTATTCATATAATCTATATATTCGGTAACAGATTGACATGATCTGAACAAAAATTCATGGATATTTCTTTTGTTTTTCTTTGTTTTTAAGGACAAAATGGCGCAAAACAATGAATATAATAAGAATTAAGTCATATATAGTTTTGATCTGTTTTTATGATATGTTTGTGATTAAAATCTGCTAATGAGGGTTTCTTATGATGTCAACAAACATTTTGATATGAAAAAAATCCATTTGGTTTAAGTTTATAGGGTAAAAATTGAAGAAATTGCATACGTAAATTATCATGTACTGTAATGTGTTTGATAAGATGTGTGAAGGTCACCTCCATAATGACTTTGCGGACCTAATGGGCCTCTAAATCCCATCAAATTCCACAGAAATGTCCTGATCTATGTTCCAGAATATGTAATATTACATAATTATGTTGAAAAGTTAAATTTGCCTACTTGATAACAGTCCATTCGGCGAAAACAGCTCCAAAACTTCTATATTCTGACATTTTCTATGTTTTTAAAAATCATATTATCGTAAATAGCGCCCTCATATGGTGACCTTTAAAAATGTTTATGATTGCTACTTGTAGAGCTTGACCTGCTTGACACATGTGCCAAATATGAAAGTGGTTGATTGAATAATAAAGAAATTAGAGAGGGGGGGGGGGGGCTCTATGAGCCCCCCCCCCCCTCCCCTTGGGCCTGGGAACGCCAAAATAGCTTGAGCTTGATAGGGTTAATGAAATACAAACTAAAGTCAAAAGTATCCAAGAAGAATCTGATGCTTTGGTGTTTGTTAAAAAAAGCATTGTGTGTATCATCATCATGTTCTCACCGATCCCATATAGTTGTGGCTTGGGGTGACACTCGACAGCAGGCAATGGCTCCACCAAATCCCTCTCTCTCTCTTCCGCTTTCCTCATATCATGTCATCAGCCTGTCCAGTTTGTGATTATTATGCCGCTCTCCCCCATGTTGTACTGACTATATGGATGTACCACTGTGGAATTTATAATATACAGTAAAGAGTGCAAATTTTATGTATGAATTTGAACACTGCACTATAGTCATACTCATACTCATATACTATCATAGTTACTAGTACTAGTAGTAATATTAATCTGTTAATAGGACTGCATGGACTCACAAGGTCAAGAGGCTAATTTTGTCCTCCTATATATTTAATTTAATTTTACAAAACATTACCTACCAGTAAATACTAATGCATGGGGAAACTAAACATTGCATGCATGATTATGGGGTAACACTGCCTGTATAATTATAATAATAATAATAAGCCCACAAACACACTGATATAAAGTGCAGTGATATGTACATGCAGTATATTATATGCAGTCAACACACAACAGTATAATATATGCATTCAACACACAACGTGAATTTAAGTACATGGGGCAGCGCTGTATAATATCGGTCGCAACAAATAGGTTTAGCCGATGATTATTATAAAATAGTTTTTATTCTACACAAATTGCACGACCGATATGTTCCATACAGCCACACAACATAGTAAGTTCATATTTAATATTATTGTTGGTGTGCTAAATACATTCAGGAAGGGGGAAAACGGTGTACTTACTGCTCAATATTAGACGTCTTGGTCCGGATCGGTCCGAGGACATAACATTTTGCTGTTGTTGTATACTTTCTTTTTTTTAAAATAAAAATGACTCGTTGTCTATTTCCAGCCGTGTTGGAATTTCTTTTAAACGGCAATTTATAAACGGATCGTGCGCAACTGAAATCTACTTACAATCGATTTTAAATGGCTTTCGTGCAACGAACATTTGAAATTGAACGTAACTTACGCACAAAAAATCGAGCGCAAAGTTAAGACCGATATTGTACCTGCAACGGGGCCCAGGTTTGGTTACTAAAGTTCAGCCTTACCAAAACTGTACTACCCCTTTAAAAGTTGTCATACTTTGGACAATGAATGTGTTTGTGTGTAAAGTAAGTAAGGTATTTTGTTTAAAGATAATATTTTGTGTTGAGTATGATTGTACTTTTATCCCGGGGGGCCACTCAACTATATTGCTGTACACACGCGCGATCACATGTTTTTCAAACCCACCCTAAACAAGTTTTATCCTTTGGTAAAATTTATACCCTAGTCAAGTATTTTCGCGTGCTTTTTTGAAAATTTTGCCCCCTAAACAAGTATAACCCCTAAACAAGGGCTACGTCAATTGCTCTCAGTTAAGCATCTAAAAATAATGGAAATGTTTAACCACCTTAAACATTTAACCCTAAACAAGGTCTACCTTAAATAAACCTCTAATGTACCTGTACTTTTCAATAGGAACTACAGTCAACCTCACACTAAGTTGAAACTTTGCCTCAGTTGAAGATATTCAAAAGGCCTCTATTTTGAATTATCTATTGTTTTGGTTATGTAAGTTGAATTTGTAAGTAAAAGCTTTTTCATGTTTCATGTTCTGGGCCCTTGATACATGCGGAGCTTAAGCGGGGACCTGGGAATGGTGGAGGGGGCGGGGGATATGATCGCGCGATCAAGGGACGTTTCCGAGATCTGGAATCCCCTGGAATCATTCGAAGTCGCACAAAATCCCCGGCAAACTCCAGACAAGTCCGGGAAACAAGTTTGGAGAAAAACGCGTATTTGTTTAACTCCACAAACATACCCTTTTCCCCCTTCTGATGTTGGCCTTTTTGACACCCTAAACGCGTCCCGCGCGTGACGCGCCATGATCGGCAAAAAGTACCCTTTTTACGCGTTTTTTTGGTCGCGCGTGTGTACAGCAATATAGTTGAGTGGCCCCCCGGGACTTTTACCTCCAAAATTACGAATTACGAATATGGCATTTACTGATATCAGATCAATATGAATAGGTATTGGCACACTTTTCTTTCAGTATTTTTAGTTTATGTTTTCTTGTATTTTCTTTAGGGTGCACCGCAAACTGCAGAGATCGTGCGAAACACACAAGTGCAGCCCAACGACTACCTGGCATTCGCCATCGTGGTCACCATCTTGTGTTGCATTCCGTTTGGCATCGTGGCCATTGTCAAGAGCACGCAAGTAAGACTCGATGATGATGATGATGATGAAGATGACTATGATGATGATAATATGATAGCGGTGATGATGAAATATTGGACAAAATCCAATGGCCGCATTTGGGAAACCATGAGCGGACCCTTGGACTTTTGCACGTAGCGTATGCGCGATTTTGCGTTGGCGATCAATTTACTGTAAATCAGTTTTATAATTTTGCAAATATATCCATTAGTAGGCGGTTTCCTGACCAAATGCTTATAATCCCATATTAGTAAAAATTATATTCTTTCACATGGTTGGTAATAAGAGTGTACATTTCATATTTTGCGTGCGGGGCGTTTCCCCATTACTGGCATTTGCCTTTAATGTTTGTCATTGGCATAATACTCTTATTCATCTTCATCATCATGAACTTTCTTTAACAATGCCTTTTTTCTGCTGCGATAAACAGTTGCGAAACCGTCACCAGGCCGAGGGACATTGCTGGTGTGGAGGCGGCCTCGTATTCAGCCATTTTCACAGCCATCTTTTTCGAAATCATTTTCATCAACATCATCATCAACACCTTCATACTCATCAACATCATCATCATCATCCTCATCATGTTCTTCGTTATGTTCTGCTGACCATGTGCGAAACTGTCACAAGACAGGGGACTTTGCCAGTGCAGAAGCAGCATCGCGTTCCTCCGAGAACTGGTCAAAGGCCAATCTTGACTCCAGCACCATGATCAAAATCATTTTCATCATCATCAACATCATCATTATCATCATCCTCATTGTCATTACGTACTTTCAATTTTTGTTCTGATGACCTATAACCTGTGCGAAATACCTTATTTTTTCTGCTGACCATGAACAGGTACGATCCCGTCACCAGGTCAGATATGTTGCAGGTGCGGAGGCGGCCTCGTGTTCCTCCAAGACCTGGTCTATCGCCGGTCTTGACTCCGGCACCATGTTCAAAATCATCTTTATCCTCATCAACATCATCATCATTGTGTTCTCTGATTAACAATGCTCTTTTTTTGTGCCTTTCATTAATAGGTGCGAAGCAGTCATCAGGCTGGAGACGTTGCTGGTGCAGAACTGGTCTATCGCCTGTCTCGTCGCAGACATCGTGTTCAAAATCATCTCATCAACATCAATGTGTTCTTCGATTAACAATGTTCTTGTTGTGCCTTCCATTAACAGGTGCGGAGCCGTCACCAGGCAGGGGACGTTGCTGGTGCAGAGGAGGCCTCACTTTCAGCCAAGAACTGGTCTATCGCCAGTGCCGTCTCGGGCGTGGTAATTGCGATCGTTCTCACCATCTTAAACTACTCAGTAGGTTACTACTGATCTACTTAATCCCTAGATAGGGTGTTCGTGATCAAGTCCACGCAGTCACTGGTCGCCATTTTACGCCAACAAATCAGGGCCCTGTAACATAAAGATTCACGATCAATCGTACGATCAATCAATTTATCGAACGATTGATTAATTGCTCGTACGATCGATCGATCAATCGTACAATTAACCGTGAATCTTTATGTCACGGGGCCCAGGGTATCATCCAGGTAACGTTGCCTTTAATCCTCTGAATGCCATGGTGGACTCGAGTCACAATACTCATATAATCAGATCCATTTTAATAATAATAATATTAATAATAATACTAATAATAACAATAAAAGTAATAATAATACAAAATAATAATGGTTATTTAATGTATATAGCGCTATTCCGTTGGGATCATAGCGCTCTACACGAGTATTATTACCCCGGTCAAGGGATACATACTGCGATAATTCCTGCATATTAAGTGCACATTTTCCACTCCCTGCAGGTACCTACATACAGTGGCGTAGACAGGTTCTTACACCTGGCGGGATGACATTTTTCCCCGGCCGAAACCACATGCCAATATGTTTCGAGACCGAGGGAATTGGGCAAAGACCTAAGGGGGCTCACGATTTTGTGTGTGTGCAGGGGCTCATGCCCAACCATACTCACAGGGTTGTCAACTTTGAGCCGGGTGAGAGTGAGATAATGCGAGGGAGCGAAGCGACCGAGTGGGGGGAGGGTGTGGGAAGGAGTGTCAACCCTCCCACGGTAGGGAGCTTTTGCATTTTTGCACTTGAAAATGTGCAATCTGGTGCATACCTAGATATGAAATCTGGGAAATCGTATTATGATTTCGGGTGGCGGTATCCCCCTCCCACAGTTAAGATGTTGCATTTATATACTTGAAATGGTGCAATTTAGTGCACGTCACACAAGCAGCCAGAGCAATGCCAATGTATAGGGACACGGGAACTACATGCCCGGTAGAGAAAAGTAATACTCACCCAGACCATACACAAGTTACACAACAAACTGAGCTAATCTTCGCGCAGCGAAAACTTGGATATATAGATTCGATTTTGAATGTTAGAATTAACAAGTCTTAGCTCATACATTTTAGACCACTCACACAAACAAACACACGCACCTACACAGACACACATACACATACATTAAAACACACACACGCACAAAAAAAATGTATTTTCCTAAAACCTGGGGGGGGGGGGTGCATACCCCTCATCCCCCCGCTGTCTACGCCCCTGTCTACATAACTACATACTTCTCATAACAATTTTCGGCTGTACCTTCCATTTAAACCATTGATATCTACCTAACTCCTGGAATGGCAGTCATGATTTCATAATTGAAGTCACTGGCAGCCATTTTACAGCAGTAACCTAAGTAATCCTAGCAAAAATGTCCCTGAATCAAATTATCCTTCCTATTGAAGTGTGCCAAGTGTGCATGTTATACGTCGAAGAACACTGATATCTAAAACAACTAGAATGGTGGTTGTGCTTCTGGATGTGAAGTCACTGGCCGCCATGTTGCAGCAACAATCTAGGTAATCCTACCTACATTTTCCCTGAATCAAGTTCTCCTTCCTATGGAAGTTTGCCAAGTGTGTTATACGTGGAGAACCATTGATATCAACAACACCTATAGCATGGTGGTTGTGCTTTAGGAATTGAATCACTTGCAACCATCTTTCAGCACTTATCTGGGTGCCTGTAACATCTCCCATTTGTTGATAACAAAGTACTAACCATAACATTTTTATGTTGTGTATAAAGGTGTATAAAGACTGATATCTACTCAACCCTAGAACGGTGTTAATGCTCATGTGATTGAAGCTACTTGCAGTCGTGTTGCGATACTGTAAAATATGAGCCATATGTGACCATTCATCACAAAACGACCAACAAGTCTTGACAAATGATTGTGCTGATATAGTTGATCATATTTGGACTAAGCAACAGGGCTGAAGCAAGTTTGAAATAAGGGAGAAAATTAGATGCTTCGAATATCGGCATTCATGCAAGCACTGTAACCTGATCAATTTCATGCAATGAAAACTCATATTTAAACATGATTTCTGATGCTCAAATTTTCATGGAAGGTAGATTAAGATACCCTTATTAAAGAAATACCCAAATCTTGAATCTGTTATTTTTAAAACAAATTTTACTATTTCACCTAATAAAAGAGAAACTACCGCGATTTTAAGTCGTTAATAGCGGTCGTTTTGTGGTGGAAAGTCACATACATAGAACTAAATGTTACATTTATAGAAACATTATAAATTGTAATAAATACAAATCTGTTCAATTCTATTGAGGCTGGTGGCAATGTAAAAGATAGAAGTCTGTCTTATGTATAGAAGCTTTAAAGGGGACCACCTGACAAAGAACAACATATAATTATATGTTTTGGTACCATTTTGCGATATCAAATAGATTTCCAACATTTACAAAGGGTTGTGTGATTCATAACTACTACTACTTACAGAACCACTACTATTTCCTGGTTCCGTACGGGTCAACCATTTATGAGTGCGCCAGTGCTATTCACGCGTACGTTTGGAGACAATATAATCCCGGGCAATTCGTTCGCTCTAGACAAAGTAGTCTTCGTACATGTAGACCCATGAACACATGCTTTAGAATGGTGATGCGTTTTCCAATTATATGTATTTTTTAAAAACATATTTTGTGAACTTTTTGATGAAATAGACTACTAATGATGTTACCTTTCATGTATAAGAATATTATTTTTGAATGGTGGTACCCTTTAAAGTGTACAGATATATCAATATAAACGAGGCTGCCATTGTAGGTAAAGATGGATTTAGATACTTTTCAAAACAATATTAACATCTTACAATCTTGTATTTGTTTAATCAAATGTATATACAAACTGTGTTTATCGTATAACTTAATCAAGGACTACTTATGCATATCCTGGTAACATTACAAAGAACATGTAATTTTAATGTACATGTATCTGGTGTTTATTGTATACACATGATCGTGACTTGCAAATAATTGTAACGTACAATCGATTGTATCTATTTCGGCTACTGGGCCATGACTTTTTAAATAATTGTTTACAATTGAGATATAGTATGAAGTGTTTATTGTGTACCTTAAACAGGATCGAATATACGATTTATGTTTGTTCGGTCTACAACTCATTTGGTCTACTACCTGATTCCTTTAACTTCATTTTCTCCAACTCCTAACCCAAGCCCTTACCCTAACCCTAATCCACATCCCTCTCCATAAACACAGTCCCTTATTTCATAAGCCCCGAAAAATTATAATTTTTTAGTAGACCAAATGGCTGTAGACCAATCGGCAAGTTACCGAAATCTGTTATAGCTAAGTCAATGGGCCGTATGCATACCAACAAGCAATTGCTTATAAGCAAATGTTTTAAGCACAAGCAAGAGCTTGTCAAGCAAAAGATCAAGTTCAAGCAATTGCTTGAATTCATATGCACAAGCTTTTGCTTGTGCTGAAACATTTTGCTTGCACTGCCTAAGCAATTGCTTACGTGTTGGACAAAGGATCGTTACGGTTGTGCGAACATCGCACTGCAGGACAACGACGCTTCGTGCCCGACCTGGCAGCAGTATTTTTGCTTACGCAAATAGGGGGAAACAGCACAGAGCATTAGGAGGGTTTCTGTGCAGATCGCTGCACAAAAATTGCAGTAAAAGGTCTAAAATAACAGAAATTTGATTAAATATGAAATCACAACATAACCTCTGGAATAAGGAGCTCGTAATCATCCTGAAACGGTATGAAAATTAGATCCTTAAACGCGAATGCCCTGAGTAAGCAAGAGCTCAAGCTGGTCTGGATGTGCTTGAAAAAACGCAAGCAATTGATTATCAAGTAAAAGGTTCGTTTTCTGCATACGGTTTTAAGCAATTGCTTGTTTGGTAAGCAATTGCTTACGAGCAGTAATCAATTGCTTGTGCTTGTAAGCAAATGCTTTTGCTTGCAAGCGATTGCTTGTTTTCATGCATACCGATTCAAGCAAAAGGCTAGCAAAAGCAATTACTTGTTTTTACGCATACAGCCCATTGTCTACTTGTAGGTGTTAAAGGGATGACTGTAAAGTGTCTTACTACACACACATTATTTGACATGCAACAATTTTAACGTTTAACTTTTTAATTTTACGATACATGTATTTTTTATTTAGAAGATTTTAGAATTTCAATGGAGAAATCCCGGATGTGATATCTAGATATGTCACTTTTGGATAGTGTTATATCTACTTGTACTTAATTAAAGTAGATTTGGGAAGTATTCATAATAGCGGACGTATTATCCTATAGAGTATCGAAGTAGTGACGTCACATGCTTTTGTTATGGCATAGTAATGGTTCTAAACAACTTTTCCTTTCATACTGGCATGTGGCAGTGGGTTGGAGCTGGACGAATGCCTTCTTAGCAACCGCTAACTTGCCTGACAATGGGCCGTATGCATAAAAACAAGCAATTGCTTATAAGCAATTGCTTTAAGATCAAGCAAGAGCTTGTCAAGCAAAAGATCAAGTTCAAGCAATTGCTTGAATTCATATTCATATTTGGTAAGCAATTGCTTACGAGCAGTAAGCAATTGCTTGTGCTTGTAAGCAAATGCTTTTGCTTGCAAGCAATTGCTTGTTTTCATGCATTCCGATTCAAGCAAAAGGCTAGCACAAGCAATTGCTTGTTTTTATGCATACGGCCCATTGTTTAGCACCATCACCCATGGCAATGAATAGCTCTGACGTCACAATTCGGTACTCTAGATAGTGTTTTATTACAAAAGAAGGTTATTCGTATTATTTGTAATTCCCCCTTTCGCTCCCATACAGACTCTTTATTTTTTGAAAATAAGATACTGAAGGTAACAGACTTGTATTTATTTCAACTTGGTCAATTTATGAATAATTATAATAATAACATGCTGCCATGTGTATTTCAAGACATTTAAAAAAAAAGCTCAGTTCATAATTATCCAACTAGACATTATAAAGAATTTCATTTACCTCTCTTGCGGAACCTACTTGCTCAAAATACATTTATATATGAAGGTCCTAAATTATGGAATTCTTTAAGGCATAAAATAAAAAATGCTCCATCGATTAATATTTTTAAGAAAACAATTAAAATTGTTTTAATTACAATCTTATAAACATAATTGAATTATATCTCCCATTTACTCTTATCCCGTGGTTATTTCATCCTAAACAAGGTCATTCCTTACTCGCGGACTCAAAATGTAATCTGATATTATATATTGTGCCTTCTCATGCATTATTTCTTTCTATTATTCGCAAGTCTTTTTCCTTATTTTCACTTGAACCCCACATGCAGCTTATCCTTTACATACATTTGTACCTCCGATCTCTCACTTCCTTTTGGCAGTGTCTAATTGTTTGTATTGTGTGCGTCTTCTCCTATGTAAAGTTCTCTCTTGTCCCATGTTGGTCTCTGTTGGCATCTCCTTTAACCCTTTTTTCCTCTCTATATTTTGTTATGTTGTTGTAGTCTAGAATGTGTTAATTTAAATGAACAATATACCTAACTATTATTTGAGGGTCTACAATTGTGCAAGCATTGCTTTTTAGTGGATCCCTCTTGTTTCCAATATGTATATCCCTATTTTGTGCAAATTATCATAATTCATTTATAATGTTTTGTTGGAAGCAAGATTAAATTGAAATTGATATTGAATTGATATTGTAATAACGAAATGTATGTGTTTGTGTGTTGTACCTCAAAATCATCTCAAAATCACTTCAATAAATGTGCATCTATTAGTATTGAAATTGTGCAGTTTAGTTGTGTCATCTTGTATATAAAGAGAGCTCACTTCCAAAAGGCGCTAAATCCACTTTCCATAACAAATTGAGTTAACGATATATCTACATGTATAATCTACGTAGCTATCTAGGAATCAACGTTTTACGTTTTTTAACTCACTCAAAATCAAAATATAGAAATTTAAATTTTCATATTCCCATAGGCACGTTTACAATGTGGGACAAAGAAACCTGTTTTCCTCGGAAGTTGAACAAGTAGATTTAGCGCCTTTTGGTTGAAAGCTCTTCAATTATCTTGCATATAAATGAAAAATGAGCAAAGAAAATTGGGTTCTACCAGGATTCGGACCCAAGACCACCGGACTGCTTAGATGGGCTTTAGAAAGCCCTTAAAGCGCCCTCTTGAGTTTTAACGGCTCTTTTACTTGTTACTTAGTCATTTGTAATTCATAATTTACTTATATTGCTTTTTAGCATGGTGGAGTTATAACTGTTAGTTTGTAATGTAATGGTGCAGGATTTGGTTAGTTATAACTCCACCATGCTCGAAAGGAAAACAGAATTACAAATGACTAAGTAAAAACCTGTAATCGTTCAAAAATAGCCGTTAAATCTCAAGAGGGTGCTCTCTAAACACTCGTCGGTTTAAACCATTTTATATAAAATATTGTGCATGTGATATTTTGTTGAAATAGTAGTTTGAAAGAGAGATAATCAAGAAATATTTAAAAATTTAAATTTTTGAAAAGAGGAAGCTTTTAAAAAATAATCTTAACGGCTGGTTCAATATTATTGAATAATTGTGGGGCCCCACAATTATTACAAAAAGTAATTTTTAAAAATATTTCAGCCATTTCTGACCCGATTTTGATCAAATAAAGTTCATTCCGTCATCAACATTGTATACTCTTTCGAATTTGACAATCAGTTTTTAATTATCTTGGTACGGACCCCTTTGAAAAACAAGGGCAATCCATCCCATGAGTGGAGAATAAATAAATAAATAAATAAAATGAGCTCACATATTTTTTTTTGTGTAGCGCCCTCTATACCAAAACTCAACTATCTCTTTAAACTGAGTATGGTTATATATTAATCTGTGTGCGTGTGTGTGTGTGTGTGCATACACACTAAACATGCAATTAAAAAAAAATGTATTTATTTATTTATTTATATATTTTTTTTTGGAGGGGGGGGGGGGGGGGGTGTTCATGTTTTATTCCTCCAAAATAAACGGAACAAAAAACATCAATAACAATCTCCCGAACATTATTACATAAAAAAATTGTTCCATTACAGAAAGTAAATTACATATACATCCCAATTTACATCACATAATTATGAACTACGTACGAATAAATGAGCATTTTAGGTTTTTAAGCTAAGATAAAAAAAGAAAAACGAAAGAAAACAAATACAAAAAACACCTTCTACCCCTGTCAAGAATGACCATTTAACCCCAATTTTACGTCACCATGGTCACTCATGTTTAGCACCAACAGGAATAAGCTGGCGACAGTTTATGGTGTCAACTCCCTGCACACATTGTCGCCGACGACAATTTGTGCAGGGTCGACAATTTGTGGCGCAACACTCCCTGTGCACCACAACTTGTCGTCCCTGCACAATTTGTCGTCGGCGACAATTGTGCAGGGACGACAATTTGTGGTGCAACACTCCCTGTGCGCCACAACTTGTCGTCCCTGCACAATTTGTCGTCGGCGACAATTGTGTTGCTCTTGCCGTCCCCAAAACAAGCGACAATTTGTGCAGGCAAAATGAACCCTCACACCACAAATTGTCGTCAGTTGCTGTCTTCAAGCTACAAAAGATAATGACGTTTACAAAGATGATGATGATGATGATAATAATAATCAGTGTTGGGGTACTCAAGGCCGGCCTCGGCGTCGACACTAACATTTATAAGTCCTCAACCTCGGCCCTTAACCTAAGAAACCAGTAAATTCAGAATTGGACTCGTCATAAAACTTGATACTTGACATGCTTGAAGAAAATATATCCTTCAAAGCGCCATTCGGTGCTGTCCTGGAGAGGCAGTGCAGTGCAGTGTCAGTGAAATGCGTGGATGTGATGTTCTATGTACAGGTGCTTGGTGCTACTGTGCAGGTGCATTTTATGTTGGTTGTGTTTAAAGTGTCCGCAGAGTGGGAGGCGCCGCCATCTGTATGATGCTTGGCATGGCTGCATCCCTGAAACTCTGGGTGTTTGGTAACATTACTATAGGTATGGGGAGCATGTTCCAAAGTCGAATGGATCTTGGGTAGAAGCTGTACAGGTAACAGTCAACTCGACACTTCGGTTCATGGTAAGAAAGGCGATGTGTGCGAAGTTGATGACGGGGTGTGGAGTGACGTGCGGAGGGAAACGGATGTTAACAATCCCATGGTGAATTTTGTGCATCATTTCAACTTGACACAGAAGTCGCCTCTGCTGTAAGGTGTTCCAGCCTAGGGTAGTCAGCATGTGGGTTACACTGGACTCCCTGCGGAAGTCGCTCATGACAAACCGCGCAGCCTGCCACTGGATACTTTCCACCATCTGCACACTCCTCTCAGTCCATGGTTCCACTCACATGATGCATACTCCCGTTGAGGTCGTATTAACTGGTTGTACGCTTTATCTCCTTCACTTGTCTGTTGCAGGTACAACACACTCCTACCAGTCAAGGGGTTTCTGCATATGCTGCAGTGCATTATACAAGACACATACATATGAAGGGTTACATAGGTGCACACAATTCGTTCTAGCACTTATATTTCACATTTTCCAAGAAGAAAATTTGCATGATAATTCTTGAAATATGAACCAATGTACTCACATTTTAAACAAATGAAGAAGAGGACATTTGTCATACAAATTTGTGGTTCAAACTTTTGTTTCCGCTCGTAAGATGTCAAGCTCCGGAAAAAATGAAGTGTTTCATATATCATCACTGATGTTTGCTTCATCTATTTAGGGCCTTTTTGGAAAAATATAAACCAAGCATAACGATGCTACAAGCATACAAAGAGAGCCATAAAATGGAAATTTTGTGGTTCAAACTTTTGTTTCCGCACATAAGATGTCAAGCTCCGGCAAAAATTAAGTGTTTCATATATCATAACATTCACTGATGTTTGCTTCATCTATTTAGGGCCTTTTTGGAAAAATATAAACCAAGCATAACGATGCTACAAGCATACAAAGAGAGCAAGTCATGAAATGGAAATTTGGGGAAAGTTTCAGAAAGAGTGTGCCGTGCTTGGAGAATGCATCCATGTAAAGTCCATGTAAAGTGCACAGGCTGTGCACAGGGGTGCATATGTTATGCACAGGGGTGTGTGTTTAAAGGGTATCGGTCAACAAAAAGTGTCATGTGACTGAAAGGCCTACAATTTAGAGTTCAAAGTACATGGAATATCAACATAAATATCTGTTTCATTGTCATTTTCTGTTTGCATTTCACACCATAAACATACGTTACATGTCCATTTATAATATAGCGTGCGAGTGGAATATATCTTGATTTACATCAGAACATTTTAAATGAATCCAATTATTACAAACAAACAACACATAATACAGCATTTGATTTGATTTAACACTTCTTGTACACGCTATACAAGGATAGGTCAGTCTCAAATTTAAAGATTGAAACAATCATTGTTTGTTTGGTTTAAATTCGTTCTAAGTCGGCCTTTTAGAGATCCTAATTTTCCTATTGTCCTTGGTAAGGGCGGTGATTCGCCTATTGTCCTTGGTAAGGGTGGTGATTCGCCTATTGACCTTGGTAAGGGCGGTAATTCGCATATTGTCCTTGGTAAGGGTGGTGATTTGTATGTCCATGTTCTCAGTACATTGCATTTTTTTTTGTGGATTTGATTCAAGTCCTTACATATTTTTTTTCTGAATTGTTAAGTTTATATACATTGATTAGATGTATTATAAGTTTATCTGTTGAATACCCAGTTATTGTTATTATGTATTGTTCATCGTTCGTTGAAATGCATGTTTTGCCATTATTTTATTGCCCCAGTTCATAATAAGATTGTACAGTATATTTCGTCCATATCATGAAAAGCCGATTTTTTAAAAGAACAATACATGTCTTAAAAAATAACTCACTTGAATCCGCCCAACAATATAATATTAATAAGCCCAAAAATCGCAAAGCGGAAGGATACATCATTTTCGTAAACGAGGAAGTAGTATTGGACGTGGCTGAGCCGTCTGTTACATCACACAGACAAATCAACCTTCATAGCAGAATGTCAGGTAAGCTTACAAGCAAACGAATATTTCATATATCAGCCACAATAGTATAGAAAGTATATTATATGTCATTGTTTTCATACTCCGAGAATGGAAGTTGGAACAACTATGTCATCGCTGCCTATTTTTTGCAGCATAGGTAGTGTATTCTTGTTGCTTGCTATTAATATATTGCTTTGCTGAGTTGAGATAGTCATATCATATAGTGATATGCAACTCATAGTTCTAAGTACTTTAATCTTATACATGCATGTTGTTAATGCTACACCGTAGATTGTTATAATTATGTTAATCGTACAGTTGTAAGTTAGACTATAGTGTTGTTATAGTTTGCATTGTATAGTTAAACATAGTGCAGTTCAGCGTGTTATATATTTGTGTAAGATATGTTTGTTTTTAATTGTATTATACTCATGTTTGTATACTCTTTCCTATATTAGTGTAACCGATATGTTCTATCGACCTCTGCCATGTGAAGTTGTGTCTGAAATATTTTTTTTTATTGAATTGAAAACTATGTCATTGCTGACAGTATATGTCAGGGGTGACATACATACAGCCTTGGACAATCATATTAGACCAAGCACTTTTTGATCAATTTGTTCGAAGTGTTATGCTATTTTGTCCATTTTATGATATTTTAAAGAAGAATTAGTTAATGACATACCCAAAGGGGGTATAGTTAATGTTTTTAGTGATACCTACCACATATTTTCTGCCTTCAATTTGATTAAAAAAGTGAATTGTATAAAAATTATATGGGTATTGTCCATGCACATTAAAGGTATGGGTTTTATACACATCTTTTTAAAATTTAAGTGGAAAATTTGTTGATTTTTTCCTGTAAGTTGTGATTATATCATAGACAGGTCTCCCCAGATTCTAGTGTAACTTGTCTTAGCACTTAGATTATTGGTGAGAGTTGCAAAGTGGTATCAAAAAGAAGCAAATAATATTTGGATGCTGACTTCCTGTGCTTTAGCAGTATACCATATAGTCTATCTCCACCTGGTCTTACTTCTTCGATAAGAGTGATTGACTGTTACTTGGTAACTCTAATCAATAATTAAATTACTCATAAACAAGCCCCACAAAGAATGGAAAGACACTTCTATGATATAAGCACTACTTGCAGAACAAAATATAAAAATGTTCCACTATGCATTGAAAACGTGTGTATAAAACCCATACCTTTTTATGGTCAATATCCATGCAAATATTCATGAAATTCTTGTTTTCTTCAATTCAAGACATCAAATCTGTTGTAGCCATTCCTAATCCCATTGACTATACCCCCTTTGATATTTTATGAACTTTTGTTTCTTTAAAATTTAATTAAATGTAATCAAAATAGTGTAAAACATACACACAATTTTCAAAAAAGAGCTTAGTCTAAAATTGTTTTCCAAGGCTGTACTTAACCCTATACAGGGTGCCCCCAAACGGAACGGGGCACTTCCCAAAATAAAGTAACAGAATGAACATGTCCATAAGATAGTGTGTCCTTTCAAATGAACAACGATACGAAGAAAAGTAATTTTGGACGTGTAGTTTTTGTTTAAGGGCGCTTTGAGTGAGACCGTGTCAGGTTCCTATTTTTGTCAATTTTTACGTCATACTATTGACCAAGTATGCCATTCTCACAGTTGAATGCACACTAACAATGTCGTGCGAAATACTCGCGTGTTCCATGGTATGTCGGGCAGTAAGTCTCATTTATCAGGCACTGACTTGGTACACATTTACAAAAAAGGGAACCTGACATGGTGTTACTTTTTTTTTTCATTGGAAAAGACACTCTATCTTATGGACATAATAATTTTGTTACTTTATTTTGGTGCCCCGTTCCGTTTTTTTTGGGCCACCCTGTATAGCCTACTAGTATTCATTCGTGTACAGCGATTTATGTCTTGTTTTTTTAACATACTGTATATATACAGTATGTTTATGTAATGTCATCATAAGTTAAGTAATGGAATGTGTATCTGAAGAAGAATAACACTGTGAACATATACAATGAGACATGTCACATACTGATGGCATGACGTAGCTAACTTGCTATCTGCATACAGCTCCACACCATTACGTATGAATACAAATGAGCGAACTTCGATGCGTCTTTATTTTGTGCGTGCATGAAAATGCCTCAAAACTGACTTTGAAGACGGCCCTTTGAAATGGGCGTACAAATGAATGGCAGAAGTGGTGCGCATAGTTCGATCCCCTTTTTTGTTGCCAATACAAATGGAAGGGTATTAAAAACAGGCCGAAATAAGTTATTTCAATTGAGCGATCCCAAACATGTTTATTATACTACAGAATATTCTGAGTAAGCTGGTACTAGAATCCTTATACAAATCAGTTATCAGTATTAGTTTTCGAAATGACGTGTTAAAAGTTAACTGCGCGAAGTTCGATGCCCCCATCAAACTTTTTATACAACATGGCTGCAGAACCGGGATTTAATTTGCTGACGGATGTACCGATTGGGACGATTGAATGTAACATTCCATCTTTCACCTCATGCCTATATTCGTACCATTATTGCACTCATAAACATTAATTATTTGTACAACAATCGACAAAGTAAACCAGGAGGTGGAGTAGCAATGTATATTTCTACATTACTAGAATACCAGATATTACCTCAATCATAATATTATGAACGACAGGCTAGAATCTTTGTTTATTTAAATTATTATTCCTGGGGGAAAGAATGTATGATGGGTGTATCGAACTTCGCGCAGTTAACATTTAACACATCATTTCGACAAGAAAAATACTGATTTGTATAATGATTCTAATACCAGTTTATTCAGAATATTCTGTAGTTTGATAAACATGTTTTGGTTTTAAGATAACTCGATTTGAATTCTTTCGGCCTGTTTTTGAAACCCTTCCATTTTTATTGACCAAAAAAAGGGGGATCGAACTTCGCGCAGCAGTTTTTCCCATTCATTTGTACGCGCATTTGTAAGGCCATTGTAGCAGTAGCAGCTGTCTTTACTGCTATTCTTCAGGCATTTTCATGCACTCACAAAATAAAGAGAGATTGAAGTTCGCGCATTTGTATGCATACGTAATGGTGTGGAGCTGTATGCAGCTGGCAAGTTAGCTGCGCGAAACCAACTGCGCCAACTCGAATACCGCGCGAAGTTAGATGCCCTGACCATAATAGTTGAAGTTGTGTACAGGCCTCCTAATGGTAATGTTTGCTCTTATGTTGAACAAATGTGTCTTTAACCCGATATACAATAATAAAACACGACTTTTTTATGGGTGATTTTAATGTGAACCTATTTTATGACCACGATATTTCTTTAAATGAATTTGTTAATGCTTTAACGGGACTGTCCCTCATAAGTTAAGTAATGGAATGTGTATCTGAAAAAGAATAACACTGTGAACATGTACAATGATACATTGGGTGATTTCAAGTATGGTGTTTAAGGCCGGTGTTAGTGTTTATTACACACAAACACCAGTTTGATAAACACTAACACCAGACATGGGCGTCGATACTTACATAATACCCATTCATCAGGGGGGGGGGGGGGGGTGGATGAATGGATCATCCCCCCCTGATCAATGGGTATCAATGACAGATCGACGCCCGCGACACCAGCCCTAAACACATACTTGAAATCACCCATTGGCTTCGCCTCGTTGAATGTAACATTCTATCTTTCACCTCATGCAAATATTCGTACCATTATTGCACTCATAAACATTAATTATTTGTGCAACAATCGACAAAATAAACCAGGAGATGGAGTATGCAATGTAAAATTCTACATTACTAGAATACCAGATATTACCTCAATCATAATATTATGGACGACAGGCTAGAATCTGTGTTTGTTTAAATTATTATTCCTTGTCTAACCCGATATTCAATAATAAAACAGTACTTTTTATGGGTGATTTTAAAGGGGTAGTTTAGTTTTGGTAGAGAGGGCGCTGCACATCACAATTCTTTTGTGAGGAAATCAAAAACTGAGTGTCGAATTCGGGAGAACATGCAATTTTAATGGCAGAAGAAACTTTATGTGGTCAAAATCGACCCAGAAACGGCTGAAATATCAATAAATCTATTTGATCTGATAATTATTTGGGGCCCAAATAATTAGATGATTTTTATGGACATACATATTTTGGTACTATATTTTGGGAAGAGCCCCATTCCGTTATTTCTGGGCCACCCTGTATTGTAAAATCTGTCCAAAAATATATATGCATTCATCTGTACCCACTTGCCAGCTGCAAACTTTACAAAAGGAAATGAAAATAAATAAAATAGTCGCAGTATTTGCAAGTGAATATTCTTGAACAGATCAGCATGCAGCCATAGCTATGTGTGCACTATTAGTGCAAGCGTGTATGCATATTGCGCTGTGTGTATGTGAAGTTATGTGAGTGTACTGTTTATTGTGTTTGCACAGAATGCACTGTTTATGTGTTTGGTTAAGATTTATGATATTTATTTATGAAATTTAATACAAATTTAGGAATGTCTTTTTTTATTTTAGAATTGATACTATGTGATACTATGTAGTATTCTTACTCGTGTAGAAGTCTTGTTAATTTCCATTAACAAGAGGAAGAGGAAAAAGGAAAACAAATCAGTGCTTGGGCGGGGTTGGGGTTTCTCTTAGGCAATTTGTATTAGTTTTTTAATGTACGAATCATTTCTACTTTATCTTTCATTAAGCTTCACTTATTGTATTCTTTATTTATGAATATGATGATAACATTGGACATGTTTTATTCAATTGTAAATTTTATATGCTTATTATTTGGAGGAATACAAATCATTTAAAAATAGTGAGTGTGTGTCTATGTGGAATGTATATTGCGTATTCCCAGTGTACTCTACATAGCCTCGCCCAATGACTTGTTACACTGCAAACAATGCGGTGTTAAAAGTGTAACACTAAGCAGGTGTCAAGCTGCGGGTGTTAAACTTGGTGTTAAATTGACACGGTTTTAACACCAATGTTCTTTCATTCGTTGGGTGTTAGACTCTTGGTGTTAAAATGACACCAGTGGTGTAATAGTTTTCTCATGAAAAGAGGGTATCCACTGACAACACCTGATCGGTGTTAGTTTCCCGTCAGAGAAGATCACATGATCGCAGTTCGATGATCTCATTGGTTTAACAGGTTAATGAATATTCATGAGCTATAGTTTGTGCTTGTGCAAAATGAAATTAAATACAAAATTATGCTCATAATCCGGTTATTTTGTAAAATGTTAAATAATTATCAAAATGCATTTTAAATTTAAGTTAGCATAACTAATTATCATTGGACTCTTGTAAAACACTTTTGGGTGGAAATTCATGACTGCAATATTGTTTTAACGTCTATGTTTCATTACGAACCACTAAAAAAGATACATCATGGTACCCTAGCTGGTTATAAGATAATCGAGTACAGGATACGATAGATAGGAATAGGCTTAAGGCAAAGTTATATGATAGATATAGCATAGCACTACACATAGGAATAGGAATAGGGTGTTACTTAAATAAAAAAAGGTGTCAGTTCTTAACACTCTCTGAAGTGTTGAAACAACACCAATGCTAGTGTTGATATATTTATAACACCACAGGTTTGGAATTTACACTGTCATTGGTGTTTGAGGGTGTCAAATGAACACCAACTGATGTCAACTTCTTAACACTCTCTAAAGTGTTGCAAACAATACAAAAGCTGGTGTTGATATATGTTAACCATGGGTGTCTGGTATCTTGACACCAATGACGGTGTTACTTCAACACCAGATGGTGTGGTCCTCTGTTGAAGCCGGCTGGTGTTAAATCTAACACCATTCTTTTTGCAGTGGACATGCACAGCTACAAATGTAGTCTGCTAGAGGTTTGGGTGTGTATTATGCATAGTACATACTATGTTAATATCAAAATATGACAGGTTCATTCAGATCATGGAAGGGTTCTCAATCTAATTTTTTGACTGAAACTGTAGGCCTACATGTATACTTGATGATTGAAAAGGAGGAAGATCATACTTTTTGAAGCTCCAAAATGGAAAACATGTAGTGATATGATTGTTACGTGATCTGGAGGCTTATGTTATGAAAAGCATGATAATATGATTATTTAGATAAAATCTTACATACAATTTGTCTTTTAAAATATTGTTATTTTTTTGTTTACCATTCAACAGCACCATACCCAGAGAAGACCGATTACCCCGCTGAGGCCCCGCCCGCATACCCAGCAGGGCAGCCCCCCCGCCTCAGGGAGGACAACCATACCCCCCTCAGGGAGGACAACCCAACCCGCCGCAGGGGGGCCAACCCTACCCACCACAGGGGGGCCAGCCCTTCCCGCCACAGGGGAGCCAGCCCTACCCACCGCAGGGGAGCCAGCCCTACCCACCGCAGGGTTACCCCCCTCAGGGCCAGGGGGCCCCGCCCCCGCAGAACTACCATGCCCCGTATGGAGCTCCACAGCCTGGAGCACCGCAGCCTATGATTCAATACGCAGTAAGTGTGATGATGATGGGGATGATGATGATGATAATGATGATGACGATGGAGACGATGGTGAGGATGATGATGATGTTGTTTCTGCTGTTGATGATAATGGTGGTGGCGATGATGATCAAGGAGATCATTTAGATGACGGTGCTGATGATACTGATGATGATGATGACGATGCCAGTGTTCGTCCTGAGTTGTCTTTTTTGCTGCCTTTTCATCTTGCGAATTGTCTCTTTTAGTTCTGTATACTCGATCTGGTTTCGTGCAGATGTCTGTCTGAAGGGTTTGAGAGCTTTTATTTTTTCGTAATTTTTTTGAATATCTTCAGCGCTGCTGTTGTTTGTGTTTACTATCTGTTTTTACCTTTAGCTAGCTTCTCTGCTTCCTCCATAATCGTAATTGTTACTTGTTAAAATGCGTGATCAAGTGGCTCATCTCCTACAAAGTCTTCTCGAAGTGGGAATCCCCACTTTTGCTCTAACGAATCAAATCCCTGCCTGTGTCGACCTTTGGTATAATCTCTACATCTATCACTTTTCTCTTGTGGTCGGTAATGATGTAATCAATCATATACATGTTAGTGTATAGATCTTCTACTGTTTCATCATCGTGAGCTGAAGTGGGTGCGATAACTTGGATAATCTTCATTGTGTGTATTAATTTGCAATTACAAATATGCCATTCGGTCTGATATTTCTTTATACTCCAGTATATTACTTTCAATGTCAATTAACAAGAAATCCTACTCCATCATTTCTTCTTTTTGTTGCAGAGGTAGTGAACAATGTGTGGCCACACCTATTTAATTTAATGAGGTTTGGTTGTCTTCTTGTGTCCGCGAGCCCTATCACATGCCACTTCACATTCTCTACTAGGAGGGTGTCTAGGTCTTCATCTGACCTAACTGTTCTCACATTGTAAGTGCAAATACATAAATCTGTGTGGTTCCTGATGATACCTTTCTCAGAGCTGACTCATCCTAGCGGCTTTTGGACCCAAATCGTCATACTTTGGCTTGGTACCAGAAGAATCACCATTTGCCGATTTCCTAGCCTATCAGTAGGCATCCTGCTGTCTGGCAGGTTCTACCGGCAGTGTACTAACCGCGATATGCCGAATTTGAGCGCGCAGCGCGAAGCCTATCGTCAGTCATGAACGTGAAAAGTTTTATTTTCTTTTATTTACATAGAAAATCTTCGTAGAAAAGCTACGAAGCCCATATTCATATGCCACAGACCAGGTTGATCAGCTGTTTGTCAGTGTTAGTCTTCATTTGGAAGCTGCCTTGTAAAACCAAACGCGCAACCTTGCACAATACACTGTTAGTGGCATAGAGTAGTGGTTGTTATAGGGTCTCCGTTTCAGACTAGCGTAGGCTGTATGCACTGAACACCGCTCTGCAGTGCTCATGCGGACGCGTCCATTATTTATAGGGTACGTCATTACAGAATATGTTGTTTTCTTTTAAAATAAAGAGTTGAGATTTGATATGGATGCAAAAAGGTATTTTTATGCTTTAGTTTTTATTGTAATGTATCTCATATTTTATCATTATGAAAGTTATGATAACATTAATGTCTGATACTAAATAAACCCTTAATACACGGTGGAACACGCCACAGATTAGGCATACGGTATCCACATCTAGCGATCTGATTGGTTGATGATTTCTCTCATGAATTTGCTCATTAATAAATTACTCCGAATCGAGTGATTAAAGGCTATATATGGAGCCAGTTTAATAGTATCTAGCTCTCTCACAGCTAGCTAGCTCGCGATCGCATATAGAATCTCCAAGCCATATAGAGCCTTGCCTAAAGGCTACCGATTTCCTAGCTCTACCCGTACCTGTAGAGCTGGGCCCGTTTTGGCCTTGGGTATTGCGACCTCTTCTTTGTTTTGTTTCCATGTTGATAAAGGATAATTGCCTACTCTGCCGCACTGGTAAGGTGAATTAGTAAAGGCTGAATGAGCTCCTTGGCCTCCTGTTTGATCTAAAGGAGCTCTTAAAGGGACTTAGTAACATTGTCCAAATCCTCAAAATAAAATGTTAATTCTAGCGGTTCTCTCATACCTTGTTGTATTCGTATTAATAATAACATCATGGGGCAGGTTTCGGTTTTTTCAAATTTCCCTTACGTTACAAAGATATGTACGATCGAAGTATTCAGATAAGAAAAAATCCCTTGGAGTTTTGAAACCGTGTACAAAGTGAGTGCAGTGAGTGAGTGAATATCACTTTGCATTTTCGCTCATTACTTGGCCATGCAATGTCCATATGACTTGAAATGTTCACACAATAACCTGTGGACATATATACAACAATATACATTACATCAACAATTCATCACTTTTTCACATTTCAATAAAGTTACTAGATCCCTTTAAGTCAGATCTTGGTCTTACGTCTGACAGGTGGTACAGCACCCCCTCCTCATGCTGGGGCCATTGTTCCAGAGGAGGGCATCGGTTTAGTCGCCAATGTGGCAGGTGGCAGGTGGTACCGGGTTACATATTTGCCGGTCCGTGGCAGGGATAATTGTTCAGGTGTCCAGGGCAAATTAAAATAAGGGATATCTGTCAAAGTCACTCAGATAATGTGGGTTTTGTGTGTGTGTGTGTGTCACGTGTAAAAGCCATGTTTAGTGGCAGATCTGTTCAATTGATATTTATTCAAGTTCATTTTATTGAATAAATACACAACAACGGTTATGTTGTATGAGTGACGTCAAACGCGTCGGTGTGACGTCATGAATGAGTTAAGTGTGCATAATGAGTAAATTATTGTTCGTTTGATGTCCGTATGCGTGTGTGTATGTATGTATGTTTGTGTTGGAGTGTGCATATGTGTTTCCGTCTGTATGAAGGCTCGAAAACGGACAAAACCAGGGTTTTAAATCTGTCCGAATGACGTCATTGCCAATTATCCCTGGGTGAACATTTATCCCTGTCACACCGGTGGCAAGAGAGATCATCTGACCTGACCTGACCTGACCTGATAACGCCTGATGCAAAACAATTAAAACATTAAAATATGTCATACTTTGGATAATGAATATAATTTGTGCGTAAAGTAAGTAAGGTATTTTGTTTAAAGATAATATTTTGTGTCGATTGTACCTTTACCTCCAAAATTACGAATTATGGCATTTACTGATATCAGATCAATATGATATCACACTTATTGGCACACTATTTTTTCAGTATCTTTAATTCATGTTTTCTTGTATTTTCTTTAGGTCGCACCGCAAACTACAGTGATCGTGCGAAACTCACAGGTGCAGCCCAACGACTACCTTGCATTGGCAATCGTGGTCACCATCTGCTGTTGTCTTCCGTTTGGCATCGTGGCCATTGTCAAGAGCACGCAAGTAAGTATCAAGTCGTTAGCATTGCAAATATATCCATTAGTAGGCGGTTTCCTGACCAAATGTTTATAATCCCATATTAATAAAATTAGATTATTTCACATGGTTGGTAATAAAAGTGTACATTTCATTTTTTTGCGTGTGGGCCGTTTTTCATTACTGCCATTTGCCTTTGATGTTTGTCATTGGCATACTACTCTTATTCATCTTCATCATCATGAACTTTCTTTAAGAATGCCTTATTTCTGCTGACGATAAACAGGTGCGAAACCGTCACCAGGCCGAGGGACATTGCCGGTGTCAGCGCATAATCTGTTTGGGCGGATAACCTGTCTGAACCTAACCCTAAACCCTAACCCTAACCCTAACCCTAATTTGGTGGCTATAGGTCAGATTAGTGGCTATAAGTCAGATTTAGTGGCTATAGGTCAGATTTAGTGGCTATAAGTTAGATTTATTGGCTAAATAAGTGTATACAGTATAGCAGTGGTGGGGCCTAATACACGATATTGCCATTACTATAATACTGCGGCCCAGACAGGCTATCCGCCCAGACAGATTATGCGCTCACACCGGTGTGGAGGCGGCCTCGCATTCATCCAAGAACTTGTCAAAGGCGATCAGACTTTTCACAGCCATCGTTTTCGAAATAATTTTTCATCAACATCATCATCAACACCTTCATACCTTCAATCTTGACTCCAGCACCATGTTCCAAATCATTTTTTATCATCATCAACATCATCATTATCATCATCCTCAATTGTCATTGCGTACTTTCAATTTTTCTTTTTCTGCCGACCTTTAAACTGTGCGAAATAACTTAGTTTTTTCTGCTGACCATGAACAGGTGCGAAACCGTCACCAGGCCGAGGGACATTGCCGGTGTGGAGGCGGCCTCGCATTCATCCAAGAACTGGTCAAAGGCCAGACTTTTCACAGCCATCTTTTTCAAAATCATTTTAATCAACATCATCATCAACACCTTCATCATCATCAACAACATCATCATCATCCTCATCATGTTCTTCGTTATTTTCTGCTGACCATTAACATGTGCGAAACTGTCACCAGACAGGGGACTTTGCCAGTGCAGAAGCAGTATCGCGTTCCTCCAAGAACTGGTCAAAGGCCAATCTTGACTCCGGCACCATGATCAAAATCATTTTCATCAGCATCAACATCATCATTATCATCATCCTCATTGTCATTGCGTACTTTCAATTTTTCTTTTTCTGCCGACCTTTAACCTGTGCGAAATAACTTTGTTTTTCTGCTGACCATGAACATGTGCGAAACAGTCATCAGGCTGGAGACTTTGCAGGTACGGAGGCGGCCTCGCGTTCTGCAAAGAACTGGTCTATCGCCGGTCTTGACTCCGGCACCATGTTCAAAATCATCTTTATCCTCATCAACATCATCATCATTGTGTTCTCTGATTAACAATGCTCTTTTTTGTGCCTACCATTAACAGGTGCGAAACAGTCACCAGGCTTGAGACGTTGCTGGTGCAGAGAAGGCCTCACTTTCCGCCAAGAACTGGTCTATCACCGGTCTCGTCGCAGACATCGTGTTCAAAATCGTCTCATCAACATCATTGTGTTCTTCGATTAACAATGTTCTTTTTTGTGCTTTCCATGAACAGGTGCGGAACCGTCACCAGGCAGGGGACGTTGCTGGTGCAGAGGAGGCCTCGCGTTCCGCCAAGAACTGGTCTATCGCCAGTGTCGTCTCGGGCGTCATACTTGTGGTTGTTCTCATTATCTTCAATTTCTCAGTAGGTTACTACTGATCTACTTAATGATCAAGTTCATGCAGTCACTGGTCGCCATTTTACATCCACAAATCAGGGCCCCGTAACATATAGATTTACGATCAATCGTATGATCAATCAATTTATCGAACGATTGATTAATTAATCGTACGATCGATCGATCAATCGTACAATTAATCGTGAATCGTTATGTTACGGTGCCCAGTGTATCATCCATGTAACGTTGCCTGTAACCCTCTAAGTGCCAGAGTGGACTCGAATCTCAATACTCATATAATCAGATCCATTTTAATAATAATAATATTACTATTAATACTAATAATAACAATAATAGTAATAATAATAAAAATAATAATGATGGTTACTCGATGCTATGACAGGCAGTAAGTGTCATCATGTGTCTTTATTATGGCATTTATCGTTACTCGATGCTATGACAGGCAGCAAGTGTCATGATGTGTCTTTATTATGGCATTGATCGTTACTCGATGCTATGACGGGCAGCAAGTGTCATCATGTGTCTTTATTATGGCATTGATCGTTACTCAATGCTATGACGGGCAACAAGTGTCATCATGTGTCTTTATTATGGCATTGATCTTTACTCGATGCTATGACGGGCAGTAAGTGTCATCATGTGTCTTTATTATGGCATTTATCGTTACTCGATGCAATGACAGCTAGCAAGTGTCACCATGTGTCTTTATTATGGCATTGATTAATCGTTACTCGATGCTATGACGGGCAGCAAGTGTCATCATGTGTCTTTATTATGGCATTGATCGTTACTCGATGCTATGACGGGAAGTAAGTGTCATCATGTGTCTTTATTATGGCATTGATCGTTACTCGATGCAATGACGGGCAGGAAGTATCATGTGTCTTTATTATGGCATTGATCGTTACTCGATGCTATGACGGGCAGCAAGTGTCACCATGTGTCTTTATTATGGCATTGATTATTTACTCGATGCTATGACGGGCAGTAAGTGTCATCATGTGTCTTCATTATGGCATTGATCGTTACTCGATGCTATGACGGGCAGCAAGTGTCATCATGTGTCTTTATTATGGCAAATACCAGGCCCGTAGCCAGGATTTTTCAAGGGGAGTGCGTAATTTACTGAATGTTATTAACCAAACCTTCACCATTACATTAGAAACTTATAGTCATAACTCCACCATGCTCGAAAGGAATGTAAACATACAAATGACTAGGTAAAAAGCCTGTTATCATTTAAAAAGAGCTGTTTAAACTCAAAAGGGCACTTTTGGGGCATTTCTGAACCATTTTTGATTAAATAAAGTTAATTATGTCATTTAAATTGTACGCTCTTTCGAATTTGACACTCAGTTTTTCATCATCTCAAAAAAAAAATATTTCGTGTAGCACCCTCTATACAATAACTCGACTTTCCCTTTAATTCGATACAAACTTGTTATAATATACCAGCAACCTGTCATATATTTGGCAGGTTACACACGTATACTAAGAGAAGCACTATGCTATTAGAGGGATAGTTGAGTTTTGGTATAGAGGGCGCTAACGAACTGGGCAATATTTTAACCAACGTTGTTGGGACATATGAAACATATTTGTTGTGAATTTGTTTAATATCGGGTTGATGAGATAGATGTGTATAGATTTATCGAATAATAAAATTAAAGTCAAACAAAAAATACATGCTGGTTTAGGTTTGTTTTATTTATTCTAGACTGTGTATGTTGCATTGTTTTGCTTGTAGATGCGATAATGATATCTAACAAGTGATATATTTTGTGATTGAATGGCGGGATATGGAACATAACATTGATGCGAGAATTTGCTTGTTTTGGTTTGATTTCGAAGAATGTGTCTTCACAAAAGGAAACTGACTGTCATGCTTAAAATGGATAATGTGAAAGTATGTTGGGACATTAATTACTGAGTGAATTTCCTATTGACTTGGTTTGTAAATTATGACTGGCTATGTGTGGCTATGAATAATAAGTGATTCAATGATTGCTTGTATAACAAGTAAGTTACACTTCCGATATACATGCATCGGGTGGTGATTTGATTATTCGCTGCATATACGTATTAGCCCTGTCAGATATCAACGGATAGCGGAAACGAATGCCCAACGAATAGAAAATTTGCGAAATGAAATTATCCGGTGATGAAAGTCGTCTCCATGTACAAAACATAGAACAACGTACATCACCGGACAAGGAACGGACAAGAAACGCATTCGAACGGAGACGAACGGATGGAAAATTTAGCTCTCCGTTTGACGTCCGTTTACGCAATCCGTTGATATGTGACCGGGCTATAACAGTAAACATCTACGTTACAATACCTCTTTCAATACATAGACTGTATTATGTGAATTTGTATTGATATCAGGACGTTACCATTACATCATTTCAAAATAACAAGCGGTGATGTAAAATACCAACAACGTGGATGATGTTTATGACCGTTCATTAACACTCTTGAGCTCAATGAAATATATCATCATACTAAAGGGCCATTAAAAAAAATCTAACCCTATTTTATTTGTTCTTTTACCATAAGCCAATCAACACGGTAGAAGAGAAATGTGGAAGCTCCAAGTAATTTTCGTGGAGTTAGATACTTTACTGGTTTCACTTTAAACTGCCAATTGGCAAACTTTGTAACCGCTTATTGTTGTAGGATTAAACACACATTGGTATAAATATATTGTTTGTTAACGTGGAGAAATTAATGTATAATTGCTGAACCTCTTGTACGTGTTTCTGGCTTATTTATAAAAGCTTTATACCATAACTATGATATTAATTATAGATATGTTCATATTAGACTGTTGATGATATCTTGGCGTTAGCATTATTCCCGTAAAAAGAAATCGGTAGTTTAAAAATAACGAATAATACCAAATGAATTACTAATTTGGTCAAACATATATAATAATAAGTGTTCCTGACATAATAAGGGAGTTCGTAATTAGCCCATGGAGCAACGGACGTAATCGGGTTTTCGGAAGATTGCACCAAATTTGAGGCTTTACGCGTACGTTTACGGCACAGCCAGTGGCGCACGCATTTAAAGTACAGGAGCTCTATGCAGATTTTCCGCGTGCGTGCGAGAATTTTCCTTGTGTTTCGTTACGTTTGAAAGACCTGACAAAAAAAACTCACCTTAATCCTAAAATATCTAAAATTTGATAAATATAACCATTCATTTTAATTTTCAAACTTGAAGCAGGCTAAATAATTTTTGTTAGAATAAAAATCACATCTTTGCCCGTTTTCAACACTTAAAAGAAAACAGTACACACAAATCTACGTATGGGGCCTTTACGATTTTAATAAAAGCTCAGATACGAACGTTGACATTTTTGTTAAAATCCGAAAATATATAGAAAAAATTAATTAAAAAAAGTAGTCTTATGTTTATGTGATGTCCATTATGATTAATTCAGAAAAAACATTCATGACTTCTAGCCAAATTTCCCGTGAAAACACGTTTCAAATGTGACAATAATTGCACGCAGGTTAAAGGGGACCACCAGGCAAAGAACAACACATTATTATATGTTTTGGTACCATTTTGTGATATCAAATAGATACCCAACATTTTGCAAAGGGTTGTGTAATTCATAAACAAAGCAATTAATTTCCACCACTTACGGAACCACTGCTATTTACTGGTTCCATACGGGCCAACCATTTGCGAGTGCGCCAATGCAGCTATTCACGCGCACGTTTGTAAACAATAGATTCCCGGGCGATTCGTTCGCTCTGCACGCATTGCAATTCACCGCACACATAGCAGTCTGCGTAATTCAGACCGCATGAACGCATGCTTTAGAATGGTGATGCGTTTCCAATTATATTTTTTTTTTCTGGAAACATATTTTTGTGGACTTGTTGATGGAATAGAATACTAAAGATGTTACCTTTCTTTAATACGAATATTATTTTTGGGTGGTGGTACCCTTTAATGTGACAATGGGCAATATCGATGTTTTTGGTACAGTGAATTTTCGTCTCAGAAATTGGCGCATGCGCAATTTGGAACTACGAACTCTCTTATTGCAGAATTTGATAGTTTAGATACAGACCGACTATGATACTTGTCATTGGTGACATACCTATATGCTCTCGTGCTTAGACTCGTTCTCACGTCACGCTCTACAGAAAAGCTAGTATAACACAATAACTAGGAACCTTGACATTACAATATTGTTTACAATTAGAGATAGATAGACAAGACTTTTCGTATTAAAACACATAACTTTTCACATTTACGTATGCTAAACGCGTATACAACATTTTATTATCTTTCTGCTGCTTGTAACGTGAGAAATATCCTTGTCGTAGTATATTATGTAGAGAGAAACTCATTTTTTAAATAAACTATTATTCAGACCAAAGAACTTCCGTGTGAGAATCGGATTAACTGATATACAAAAATGTACATTGCACAAATAACTGCTATAAGTATAGTTTGTGAACACCACACGTTTAATTATCGAGGGGGGGGGGGGGGGGGGGGGTATCGTAAAACAGACAAGGACATTTTAAAGTGATTATGTATAGATATATGCAACTCTAGTAAGCTGTGTGAAATGCTATTATCAACCAAATACGTCTCGGAAGAGGTGGGGTTAATATATCGCTCTTCTGTTTGGTCGTTCACACGTCAAAGTACGTTACATTTAAGGAACCTGCTCAAGGCGCTATTCTTCTCCCCACATAAACAATTAATTAAATATACATATTAAATTACTAAAATTATGATATTTGAGATGTCACACAGTATGGTATCAAACCACCCATGACATTTCATGACAATAGCTGCTCGTTCTACCAGGTCGATGAGTCATCGGTCGCTCTTGCACGCGTCAAAAACCGGGAAAGTACCTAAACAATCTCTCCTCATCTGGTAGCCTCCGCCTCATCGGAAGTTTGCGACCCCCCTCTCAAATTTCGTTATGTATTTTCTTTGTTTGTACCTCCGCCTGAATGTCAGGGTACACGACATACTATACTACTCATAGTTATATCAAAATATCCTTTGTACATATAATATATCGTTCTTTTGTTAAAATTTTTTTTTCGTTTTTGATCCTTAAAAAGTTTGTTTAAATGATATAGTTTATATACCATTGATTAGACGTATAAGTTTATCTGTTGAATATCCAATTATTGTTATTATGTATTGTTCGTCGTTCGTAAAAATGCATGTTTTGCCATTCATTGCCACTTTTCATAATATGATTGTATATTTCGTCCATACCATGAAAAGCCGCATTTTAAATAGAACAATACATGTTATCAAAAATCAATCGTTGGAATCCGCCCAACAATATAATAAGCCCAAAAAGCGCAAAGCGGAAGGTATAGTCCGGGAGCATGTCCACATACATAAAGTCCCGTGGGATTTTTCGTATAGCAAGCCACCCATCCAAATGTATCAGGGGCACCCCAATAACAATAAAAACTTGTTAGCAGTCTGAAATCCCTGGCAGATGAAAATTGTGAAGGAAAACGGGAAAACAACATAATTTTTACTTGGTAGACCTTTTTCTTTTTTAGGGTTAGGTCAATGTTGATATAGCGGGCGCTTCAATAATTTAATATTTTGGTGAGGTGATGAAAACTAAGCGTAGAATCAAGAACAGGCATGTAATTTCAATTATCAAACGAAAGTTATTTGGTCTAAATTGATTCAGAAACGGCTGAAATATCCGTAAATATATCGCTCATGATAATGTCTGAGGGACCAACTTGTATTCGATAATTTAAGATTTAAGATAATTTGTGTAAATGTACCGTACATTGTACATTGTACATTTTTATATTTACCAGGCATCACATTCACTGTGATTCAAATTTTTGATCAAAATAGGGTTGATACTTGAGTTGTCTGGAAGGAGCGCTCTTAAGTTAACAACTCCTTCTTTTTAAATGAAAACCTGTTTGTATGATTTTCTACCATTCAAGCATCGTTGAATAATAACTGTTTGTTTTAACGAAGGCTGACATTCATGTGAGTAGCTTGGCACTGTGAGCCCCATGCGACAGCCATCTGCTAATGTTCCGCATGAGCCTTCAACATCATCTTCTTAGCAAGATAGCCAGTGAGCTCCATATTTTTCTTTACATGGGAGTTTCAGAGTCGATTCAGTGGGACCTATGCTCTTTTTGTAGCATCTGTTATGTGGTAGGCTATGACTGGCTGACCACCCTGCCTTCTGTCACACGTGACACCCTTTAGAGACGTAGAAACATCATAGCGATCAAAAACTTCATTGGCATCAATCTCTCCAGGATATACGGGTCGTGAACTGATCAGCCAGCTGCTTACAGTATGTGATGTTGTCGGGCTTTTGAAGTGATTGGACATCTGCCATGGCATTGACAACAATGTACTGAAGTATATCAGAGAATGTGCTGGGTACGGTGATGGTAACTTCCCAGAAGTCAACAGACGCCTCGGCAATGTAACGCACGAGACTCTTTAACTGAAGCATACCACATGGCACAGACAGTGCTACCAAGAAACTGTCAATTCCACAATGTGCAAGCGAGCCAATGAACGTTATCAGAAGCAACTATCAGCAATGCTTGAATGGTAGAAAATCATACAAACGTGTTTTCTTTAAAAAAAAAGGAGTTGTTAACATAAGAGGACGCCCTCCAGACACCTCAAGTATGAACCATATTTTGATCAAAACTTTGAATCATAGTGAATATAATGCTTGGTAAATAGAATTATACCAATAGAGATACCATCAAATACAATTTTTCTAAATGTATGGTACATTTAAAAAAATGTGTTACGGTTGTGGTCCTTCACATATAATGAACGAAATATATTTTATTGATATTTCAGCCGTTTCTGAACCGATTTCGACCAAATAAAGTTTGTTCTGTAATTAACATTACATGCTTGTTCTTGAATCTACACATCACTCGCAACAAACATTACGTTTTGAAGCGCCCTCTAAACTAACATTGACCTACCCCTAAGAATACAAATGTCTACCAAGAAAAATTGTGTTATTTTCCTTATTTCCTACACAATTTTCATCTGCCAGGGATTTCAGACTGCCAACGTGTTTTTGTTATTGTTATATGGGTTGCCCTTGAGGTATTTGAATGGGTGGCTTGCTTTCGTGAAAAAAAATCCCACAGGAATGTTCAGGCACCTTGACTAGATACACCTATTTCGTAAACAAGGAAGTAGTATTGGACCGCGCTGATCCGTTTTCCCGTTTTCCACATCACACAGACGAAAACACCCTTCATAGTAGGATGTCAGGTAAGCTTACAAGCAAACGATTATTTCATATATCAGCCACAATAGTATAGGAAGTATATATGTCATTGTTTTAATAATCCGTGAATGGAAGTTGGAAGAACTTTGTCATTGCTGCCTACTTTTGTGCAGCACAGTGTATTCTTGTTGCTTGATATTATAGTAAATATTAGTATTTTGCTTTAATGAGTTGAGATAGTCATATCAAATAGTGATATGGACATGGACAAGTTCTTTAACCTTACATGCATGTGGATAATGCTACACCGTAGATTGTTATACTTATGTTAATCATACAGTTGTAAGTGAGAATAAAGTGTTGTTATAGTTTAGATTGTAGTTATACATAGCACAGTATAGCTTGTTATACTTTGTATAAGATATGTTTTTTTAAATTTTATTATACTCATGTTTGTATATTATTTCCTATATATGCATGTAATGTAACCTATATGTTCTATGGACCTCTGTCATGTACAGTTCTGTCTGAATAATAGTTTGGAATTGAATTAAAAACTATGTCACTGGTGACATGTACATGAATCAAATACAACCCCTAAATATCTGACGCATTTGAAGCATCAACTGGGGTACTACAAACAGAGACTTTAACCTCTTGTGGAAGGTAATGACTAAGTTTGGGAGATAACATTACAAGAACTTCTGTTTTTTCTTCATTTAATTTTAATCTATTTAAAATCATCCAGTCATTAATTTCTTGAATACAATCTTCTAAAGTCTTAAGTGAGTTTTGAAGGCTGTATGCACATTTGGGTTCGAAACTACAATACAACTGGATGTCGTCAGCATATGGTATTGCATATTATGACGCCTAAGTATTTTTCCTAATGGTTTCACATATAATGTAAAAAGCGAAGGTCCGAGTACGGAGCTTTGTGGGACTCCGCATTTGAGAGGTACTTTGTCTGAGATACGATCCTGAACAGAAACTCGAAAGGACCGATCACTCAGGTATGACTGAAACAATTCCAGAGCAGTGTCACAAATGCAAAATTCTGTTTGTAAACGCTTAATCAACATGGCATGATCAATGGTATCGAACGCTGCACTTAGATCTAACAGCACCAAAATCATTCCTTGTCTTCGGTCGATTGCTTGATAAAAATCATGTTTGACACGAAGTAAGGCCGATTCTGTGCTGTGATGACGTTTGTAAGCTGATTGAAACTCTTCCTGTAAATCAAAAGAAATGTTTTAAACACTATAAGTTAAAATTGAACATTATTAACCCGAGATCATGATGAAAGGTTGATATATTAGCTACCACAATCACACACATTCGACTTTCAGTCCTTCGTCATATCGTGTTAGAGATGGTCTAACTTCTTACAAGCAACAATTTTGACATCAGGAAAATCAATTTATGCGTTTTCCGTAAATGTTTAAGAGAATCCCGTCATCTTTGGGCGTAAATATAGCTACCCGTGCATGTGTTTTTCAACAGTACAGCTTATAGCGCCGGCTTCCCTTGAAAAATACAAGCTTGTCCCATCCTGCCCCATGTCCCATCCTGCCCCACCTTCCCCTATGCTTTGTCTCGGGTTGATAATGTTCAATTTTAACTGTTATAATAATTGCTATTTTGTGCTTATGTATTTTTTAAAGCCAAACAAATGGGGGGGAGGGGGGGGGGGGGGGGGGGCTGCAGCCCCCAGCCCCCCGGTTCCGCGGCCCCTGCAATATTTTATAGAAGTGAGCAATTATCGACCCATTTAATTACTTACAGTGTTTAAAACGATTCTAGAAAAACTTGCATTTACTCGATCAATTCATTTCATTTTTAAAATCATGTCAAATTTTCTATAGCACACAATTTGGATTTCGAGAGAAGCACACAACATAATTATATTTTGTGCCCAATAAATGAATTATGTACAAAGTTAAAGAAGCATACAATTTACACATTTCATTCTTTACATCATGATATTAATTTCCACCGCGGAAGTTTCTCAACTATGACATTGAGGGGCGGGAGAGGGTTTGTAACAAAAGGGGGGGAGGGGGGGGGGGGTGCAAATTTAAAGGGTTAATACAGTTCTGGTAAGGCTGAACTTTAGTAACCAAAACCTGCACAGTAACATTACAAACTAATATTCATAACCCCACTACCGTATGCTCGAAAGGTATACAAAAATACAAACGACTAAGTAAAAAGCCTGTTATCATTCAGAAAGTGCCATTAAAACACAAGAGGGCGCTCTGTAATAAGGCATTGGTTTCAACCATTATTCATAAACAATTATGCATGTGATGTTTTATTAAAATAATTATTAAATAGAGAGATCATCAACAACTATTTAAAAACCGCTTTTGAACATTTTTGAAAAAGTGTAAACATTTTTAAATTTTTTTTCTAAAAAATCATCGTATTTATTTGGGGCCAAAATAAAAACAATCGGATATATTTATTGATATTTCAGCCATTTCTGAGTCGATTTTGACCAATTAAAGTTTATTCTGCCATTAAAATTGCATGTTCTTTCAAATTCGACACTCAGTTTTTCATTACCTCACGAAAAAAAATTGTGTTGTGCAGCGCCCTCTCTACCAAAACTAAACTACCCCTTTAAATGTTTCATATCTCTACTTGGGTATAACTAATGCAATGATAATGTGTTGTTACAATTTTATTTGGCTACATAATGACCAAATTAATGACCTTCATGAAAGAATTGTATGATGATTGAGTATTTTCCACGTGAGGGTGGGGTAAGGGGGAGGGGGGGGGGGGGTCCCCACCATATTTCTCAACTTATCAGAAATGATACACTGACGGATTTGATTTGATTCAACAAACATTTCCATAACAATTTATGACAGGGATCGGGTACAAGGTAGCCTTTTGACAAGGCCTGTCTCGTCTGAGCTGAGTTGAGAAATTTGCAAAATAGCTTAGACTTGCCCTATAAGATATATCGTCTAGCCAGGAGATGATTATTTTTACTCTCATGAAAATACACAAAATGTATATACACTTCTTTCAAATAATTTCATAAGAGGTTGTTAAATAGTTTTTGATGATATCTCTATTCAATCCTTATTTTAACAAAACATCACGTGCATAATTTTGTTTGCAAAATGGTTGAATACAATGGGTCGAATTCACAAAGGAGGTTTGTAGGAGGTTTTTACAAACCATGGTTTGACCAAGGTTTACATCTGTGGAATGCCATTTGTAAACTGATGAAGAAGGAATGTAAACTCCATACTTGTTACAATTTACGGTATGTGAGCAGCATTCCATAGAATGATGTAAACCATCGTCAAACCATGGTTTGTACAAACCTCCTTTGTGAATTCCACCCATAGAGCTTTTGAAGAGCGCCCTCTTGAGTTTTAACGGGTCTTTTTGAATAATAACATGCTTTTCAGTCTCCCACTTAGTCGTTTGTAATTGTGTGTACCTTTTCGGGCATGGTGGAGTTTATAACCATTAATTTGTAATGTAATGGTGCAGGTTTTGGTTACTAAATTCAGTTTGACCAAAATAGTAGAGCAGATAAGTGTAATAATCTTTCAAAGTTTGATACAAGCGAGAGACTTGGTATGTAGGCTACCTTAGGGACACTTTTCAGGAAAAAAACACTTAGCCACGCGAAAATCTAGCTACTTTTTGATATAAAAAATGACTGAGTTGGCCGATTTTAATAATCTTGGTGTCGTTTTATATGTGTATTGACATGCTGAACACGATGGTGATATATACGTACCCATATGATTGCCAAAATCCAAGATGGCCGCCATATTCCCAGATGGCCCCAAAAAGCTACTTTAAAAAAAAAAATTGACTGAGTTGGCCGGTTCTGATAATCTTGGTGTTGACTTAAATGTTTCTTGATATGCTAAAAACGATGGTGATATAATTATACTGACCAATTTGATTGCCAAAATCCAACATGGCAGCCATATATTCAATATGGTCGCTAAAAGCTCCTTTTTGATATAAAGATTGACTGAGTTGGCTGATTTTAATAACCTTGGTGTCGATTTAAATGTTAATTGATATATTTACGAGCGATTGTAATACAAACGGACCAATATAAAAGCGAAATCCAAGATGGCCGCCACTTTTCAACATGACCGCCAAGGCTAATTTGTTTGTATAACAGTTGACTGAGTTTGCCGATTTGTATTATCTTGATGTCGATTCATATGTAACCTGATATGCTAAAGACGATTATGATACATACAGACATGTATAAAAGCGAAAATCCAACATGGCGGCCATTTTTCAAGACGGTTGCCAAAAAGCATTTTTTACATTTTTCAAAAACTAACTGAGTTGGTTGATTCTATTAATCTTTGTACTGATTAAAGGGTTTTTTGATGAGCTGAAAACTATTTGTTAAACTAATGCTATATTATTGTTCGAACAAGCTGCTGCCAGATCATACCATGAGCATGCCCAACTGTGATACGATTGATTTGTCCTAAATAAGCCAGTTCGTAATTAGACTATGGAGCTTGGGTGACGACAGAGGGCGTAGTCCGATATTCCATCAACGGGCGATCAACGTACAGTAAAGTGTATGGTAGTATGTCATATTACCGGATAATTTTAGTTTGACAGCATAAAACAAACATTAGATGCATAAAATCAAAGTGGAAAAAATACGAGCAGCTGCATAAACTCATAAAGAACACATTTGATGTAAAGTATATTCAAGAATTTACCGATTTTTCTCCATATCAACTTTCTTGTAATCATCTTTCTTGTGAATGATCTAGGTGAATCATTCACACGCAATAATGATACCAAGGCGGGCGATAAGCATACCACCCATTCGTACAATGTACCGTTCAAAATTGAACGCTATGTTTTAGGACGCCAACGGCAAGGAAAACAGACGGGATATAATATTTCTTTCGACATGTTGCGCGGTCTTCAAAACAAGAAAGTCGGTAATCATTATCAATTTATATAAATTGTGGATCACATAAACGATTTTTTTTTGCATTTGCTAATAAATGGAGAGAGAAATCAGACGGCAAAAACTGTTTTTGCGTTGGATAGTGCAGCAAGCGGAAGACGATAATCTCCGCACAATGCTATGTACACTATTATGTACACCTATACGTTCCGGAAGTGGTGAACGCGCAATCAGATGTTTTTTTTTAATTTTTAAACTTGGGCTCTCAACTTGTGGCATAGTGTGGTTGGACTGATTGGGGGCGGTGGCAGACACAATTATTAGGGGCACACGTTATTTTATTCGCCTTATGTTTTTTGATATCCCCGTTTGTTTTGTTTTAATATTATTATTAGGGGCACGTGCCGACAGCCCCCCGGTCGCTACGCCACTGATTAGTCTGTAATGTTTAGGCATTCATGTATTATATTGATTAATCTCACTTCAGACAAAATATACAGGCACATATATCATAACACAAACAATAGTACCTAAATATAAAGAAAACGATGTATACGAGTCCAATTTGGTAGCCTCTTCCACAATTACATGCGCCAGTATACTTTTTTTTTTTTTTTTTTACCCTCCCAAATATTGGGGGAGGGGGGGTGGGATGATAATACAGGCCATCCCCCCCACCTCAAATATTGGGGGGTGGGGGATATATCCCCCCCCCCCCCCGTGATCGACGCCCCTGGTGTGAGTAGACACAACGCCGCACTACAATAACCGACACACAACATAAGCCAGTCAAGTGTATTATCTTTTTATCCTTTTTTTTAAACCACTTTTTTCGTTCTACTGATACGCCAGTTACCATCACTATGACAAATACTCATTAATTGTGTTCACACGCCATGCAATTAGATTGTTAGGCATACAAACAAGTTTTGAATACATAATATTTGTTTAATCTTACCTTGATATCTATTTGCTTTCCCGCTCTTGTAATGTGTATGAAATTTGATTATTTAAATTCTGCTGCATGATATTTCAATTTGAATTGATTTATTAATTTGCCACATTAAAACGCAATAAAGACATTATAAACATTTAGTTACTTGCATGTGATGAACACGGATTCATCCTAATTGTTAAATGAATTTCATCATTTACTCTCTACGGAAATGTGGAAGAGCATTAGTTATCCAATTAAGGACGATAACTATTTCAACTCTAATGTGTTTGTCCCTTTTAATGACATAAAATTAGGCGGACAAATATTCGATTATTAATATTGAAGACAAATGTGAAGTAAAATTGCTGCGCAGTTGCCAATTTACACGCCAAATTCTGTTTTGAAAATATGACAATGTTTTACCAATCTAAAGGGATAGTTGAGTTTTGGTAGAGAGGGCGCTAGACTACTTTTGTTGTTGTTGAGGTAATGAAAAACTGAGTGTAAAATTTGAAAGAGCATAATATTTAAATAATAAAATCATCTTTGTTTGATCAAAATCGGTTCAGAGACGGCTGAAATATCCATAAATATAACAATTTGTAATAAACCCGGGGCCCCAGGTTTATTAGAGAATTTTGAATCAGCCGTTACAAGTTCGAAAAAATGCTTCCTCTTTTCAAAAAGTTACAAAATAGGTTTTTAAATAGTTGTTGGTTATTTCTCTATCTAATCACTATTTCAACAAAGCATCACATGCACAATATTTTATTCAAAATGGTTGAAACCGATGAGTGTTTAGAGAGCGCCCTCTTACGTTGTAACGGCTCTTTTTGAATGATAACATGATTTTTACTACGTTATTTGTAATGTTGTGTTCCTTTCTAGTTATAACTATTAGTTTGTAATGTAATGATGCAGGTTTTGGTTACTAAAATTCAGTTTCACCAAAACTGTACTCTCCTTACCAGAACTCAACTATCCCTTTAAGGAATTTTCTAAAGTCTAGCAATCTACGCATTAATAAAATGAAAGAAGGTAGAGAAACAAAATAGGGCTCAGAAAATAGAAGAATTTCTGCTCTTTCCCATTGTGCACTTCATATAACTTGGTATCTTCTTGCTCAAATGTAAGACTCCAAAACCAAAATATGTGGGCCACCATCCTTAATGGGTTATACCAATTTTGATATCTATTTGCTTTCCCGCTCTTGTAATGTATATGAAATTTGATTATTTCAATTCTGCTGCATGATATTTCAATTTGAATTGATTTATTAATTTGCCACATTAAAACGCAATAAAGACATTATAAACATTTAGTTACTTGCATGTGATGAACACGGATTCATCCTAATTGTTAAATGAATTTCATCATTTACTCTCTACGGAAATGTGGAAGAGCATTAGTTATCCAATTGAGGACGATAACTATTTCAACTCTAATGTGTTTGTCCCTTTTAATGACATAAAATTAGGCGGAAAAATATTCGATTATTAATATTGAAGACAAATGTGAAGTAAAATTGCTGCGCAGTTGCCAATTTACACGCCAAATTCTATTTTGAAAATATGACAATGTGCTGCCAATTTAATGAATTTTCTAAAGTCTAGCAATCTACGCATTAATAAAATGAAAGCAGGTAGAGAAACAAAATAGGGCTCTGAAAATAGAAGAATTTCTGCTCTTTCCCATTGTGCACTTCATATAACTTGGTATCTTCTTGCTCAAATGTAAGACTCCCAAACCAAAATATGTGGGCCACCATCCTTAATGGGTTATACCAATTTTTCTGAAATGGTTACTTTCAATGTACAGTTACAATTTGTTTGATTCAATCTGGCTTTTTCCAAGTTCTGCCCAAATGGCAAGGTACGTTTCGCTCTAAGTACTCTATTAATTGATACAATAAACCAGACTGTCGACGATTATAGTCAAAATGACGAGGCCATTGAGCATGCAATATAAACTGAATTACATTATGTTTATCATACGTCCTAGACAATAGCTAGATTCAATCAATCTTATGGAAATCTATTATTCTAAACTTTTGGGATATAAAGAATGTTGCCCTTTACTTGTAATAGTAATATTTGGGACCATGGTTCCCTGAAACGATAAAGGCTGACTTCGTCAAAAGGAGGAGCGGTGTGACGAGTGTCGGTGTCCATCTTTACGGTAAGTCATCTTTATGGTAAACGACGTGTGATACTGTAATAGTATACCCCTATGACCCAAAGCTAATAATAAGGAAGCTGCAAAAATCTCTACAGTTTTGGTTTTGTACAAATAGAGCGGTCCATGTCGTAGTCAGTATTAAGCCATGCATATTCCAACTGAGAAGGGGTCTGAAGGTAGTTTAATCTGAACATGTGAATTGATCTTGGTGTATAAACTGCTGTTTTATGCAAGCTGAACTCCCAATACATTTTTACTGATTAAAATCTGATTATTCTCTTAATAAACATGTTAGGCATAATTTATATTCAAGGGGTTAGCGGTTTGGACATTCCAGGATGAAGTAAAGAGATCGTTCCGGGTTAGGAAATAGCAATACATGCAGCCTGTCCCAAAAATCAAGAACAAAAGACATTTCATGAATTCAGTACAGAAAGAAGGGTTATATAATTTTTTGACGGGGGTAAGAGCTGACTACAAGCACAAAATATAAGATCTTTGGAGCTACAAAAACCTGAAACGGGAGTTAAGGGTCTAATGAGCAGACTAAAACTACAAAATACATGGACTTGGAGCTACCAAAGACCTACAGAAACCCTCAAATGGTGGTCCAAGGAGCTGACTAGAAGAAGAATATTGGACTTGGCGCTACTCAACTACCTAGCCAAGACATTCCGGGGGTCTATGGAGTAGCAATTTTTGAAAATCGGGTATCTTGAGAGTGGCACATACCCGTCTTACATTATACATGATTGCCCCCCCCCCCCCCCCCTTGGAGTTATATAACCCTTTATCCCTTAGCTACGCCATTGTTAAGGTCTGTGTGTAACCCAAATGTTTTTAGCACATCAAGAAACATATCAAAATACACCGGGAATATCAAAATCAATCAACCCAGTCAATTTGTATATTATTGAAAGTAGGTTTTTGACGGTCATCTTATAAACGGACGGCCATTTTGGATTTTAGGCATTGCATGCGTTAAATGTATCACAATCGTTTTTAGCATACCAAAATTATTAAAATCGGTATAACCGTCAATTTTTTAGATAAAAAAAAAATTTGTTTTGGGGTGGCCATCTTGAAAAATGGGGGGGGGGGGGGGGGGGGGACCAGCCCGACACGGCAACACCTCCTCCCCGTATCTGAAAAGCATGATTATGATTAGTTAGGTACAATTTTACATAAAACTTATCTTTTAAAATATTGTAACTTTTTTTTACTATTTGACAGTACCATACACAGAGCTGGAGGAGCACCCCGCCGAGGCCCCGCCTGCATACGCTGTCCTACCCCCTCAGGGGGACCAACCATACCCACTGCATGGGGGCCAGCCCCACCCACCGCAGGGGGGCCAGCCCTACCCACCTCAGGGAGACCAACCCTACCCCCCTCAGGGGGGCCAGCCCTACCCCCCTCAGGGGGACCAGCCCCACCCAGCGCAGGAGGGCCAGTCCAACCCACCGCAGGGGGGGCAACCCTACCCACCGCAGGGTTACCACCCTCAGGGTTACCCACCTCAGGGCCAGGGGGCCCCGACCCCTCCGAACTACAATGCCCCGTATGGAGCTCCACAGCCTGGAGCACCGCAGCCTATGACTCAACACGCAGTAAGTGTGATGATGATGATGATGATGATGTTGTTTTTGCTGTGGATGATGATGGTGATTGTGATGATGATCAAGGAGATGATTGAGATGATGCTGGTGTAAGTGATGGTGATGATGATGATGGTGTTGGTGTTGGTGGTGGTGGTGTCGGTGGTAGTGATGATGCTGGTGTTGGTGATGATGATGATGATGATGATGATGATGATGATGGTGGTGGTGGTGGTGGTGTTGATGATGACGATGATGGTGGTGGTGGTGGTGGTGGTGGTGGTGGTGGTGGTGGTGTTGGTTATGATGATTATGGTGGTGGTGGTGGTGGTGGTGGTGGTGGTGATGATGATGATTGAGATGATGCTGGTGTAAGTGATGGTGATGATGATGATGATGGTGTTGGTGTTGGTGGTGGTCGTGTTGGTGGTAGTGATGATGCTGGTGTTGGTGATGATGATGATGATGATGATGATGATGATGATGATGGTGGTGGTGGTGGTGGTGGTGGTGGTGTTGGTTATGATGATTATGGTGGTGGTGGTGGGGTTGGTGATGATGATGACAATACTGATGCTGCTGCTGCTACTGTGGATGATAATGGTGATGATGATCAATGAGATCATTTAGGTGACGATGGTGACGATGATTATGAACAATTATTACGATGTCTAAGACGAGGAGGAGGATGATGAACATTAGCCTCATGAAGATAAAGATAATAAATATAGTTGTAGTCCTAGTGCACAAATCTTCATAACATCATAAACAAATTTCAAAAGGTAGCAAGAGAGATCATCTGACCTAACCTGACCTGATAACACCTAATGCAAAACAATTTTAATATTGAAATGTGTCATACTTTTGACAATGAATGTATTTGTATGTAAAGTAAGTATAATAAAGTATCTTTTTTTTAAACGATACTATTTTGTGTCGAGTATGATTGTACCTTTACCTAAAAAATTAACCGATATCAAATCAATATAATATCACACGTATTGGCACTCTATTTTGTCAGTATTTTAACAATTATTTATGCTTTCTTTTATTTTCTTTAGGGTGAACCGCATACTACAGTGATCTTGCGAGAAACACAAGTGCAGCCCAAAGACTACCTTGCATTTGCAATCTGTGTCACCCTCTTATTTTGCTGTCCGTTTGGCATCGTGGCCATTGTCAAGAGCACGCAAGTAAGACTCAAGTCTTTGTCAAAATCCTGCCAGGATCGAAAGCTAGGCTCCACACGACTCTCATTTTATCACTTTTTTTATGCCCAAAGCGGGATGATGATGACGACGGTTATGATGATTATGATGGTTGTGGTGATGATGATGATGATGATTATTATGATGATGATGACTATGATTATCATGATTATGATGATGATGACGTTGATTATGATGATGATGAGATTTTGGCCATTGTGTTCTTTGATTAACAATGTTCTTTGGTGTCCCTACCATTAACAGGTGCGGAACCGTCACCAGGCAGGGGACGTTGCGGGTGCAGAGGAGGCCTCGCGCTCCGCCTTGAACTGGTCTATCGCTGGTGTCGTCTCGGGCGTCATACTTGTGGTCGTTGGCGTCATCTTGAATTTCGCAGAAGGTTTCCAGACCTACCGATATACTTAATCCCTGGATAGGGCGTTCATGATCAAGTCCACGCAGTCACCGGTCGCCATTTTGAACCAACATTATACAAATACATGTAGTCAGTTTTAGCGAGTTTTGGTTATTTGGTTTAGTATTCGCTTACGTCGTTGTTCGATCCCAATCTTTGCACGGGTCACGTATGGGTCATGCACAGCAACGTGGTACTCCGTGGAATGCGCCGTAAGCGAACGTTCGCACCGGGTAAATCCGCAACATATAGATTCGCGATCAATGGTATGATCAATCAAATTATCGAACGATTTTTAGAATTTACATTTAAGTGGCAGGGACAAGGCCGATAGAGTACGCTAGTCATATTACGCGCGCTATACGCACGATACGCGCCGTCTATACAAACTAATGGTATCCACTTTAAGCAGCACGTTCGTTCTAGCCTAGTTTGCGAAGGCCCGAAGCTTATACGGAATCTTAGCTATATAGTTTGTCTCGTGCGTAGCGCGCGTAATATGACTAGCGTCCTCTATCGGCCTTGTCCCTGCCACTTTAATGTACATATTATAGTTGTGATGGTATAAACATGATCCTGACTTGCAATCAACTGTAACTTACAATCAATTGTATCTTTTTTCGGCTACTGGACCATGATTCTTTTTAGAATTTAGATAAATGTACATACAAATATATATAAAGTGTTTATTGTGCACCTTCAAACGGGATCGAATATATGGTTTATGTTTGCTTGGTCTACACACAGTTGGTCTACAACTAATTTTGTCTACTATCTGATACCTTTAACTCCAATTTCCTTAACTCCTAACCCACGCCCTTACCCTAACCATAATCCACACCCCTCTCCATATTAAACACAGTCGCTTATTTCATAAGCCCCCGAATTTATAATTTGTTAGTAGACTAAATGGCTGTAGACCAATTGGCAAGTTACCGAAATCTGTTTTAGCTAAGTTCGGTGTGCTAGCGGTTTGGTGTCGGAGTGGTATCGGAATTGTCGGTCTCTTTTGCTGTGACTGCTAACCCCAGGTCGGGCTCTTGTCGGTGCCCGATAAAGTGCAAGTTCGGTCTGGTTTCGGTTGGATTCGGTTTTGCGGTGTGACTGCTACATTTGTTTTATCCAAGACGTTTTTATTTTGTGCTTTTTGCTGAGGCTGATATCATCTTCTCAAGAAAATGTTTTCCAAAGCTATGTTTTTACAAAATTTATGAACATTTCTACCTTAGTCAAAATTTCTTCCTAAAGTAAAGGCTTACTTGGTTCATATTGGTTCATATTGTATCTCTTTCCACACGTTATATTCTACAATTCTTCCATATTAGTTTAATTTTATATATAGGCTATAATTCAGTTTATTGATAGATAAACAGCATAGATGTAAAAGTACAAAACAAAGCAGCAGGTGAACTGAAATAAGTTTTGATTACACTAAGATTAAGTCTATTATGAAGGAAAACACTTTGCAACAACAAAATACAGGGGCTGCGGAACCGGGGGGGGGGGGGGGGGGGGCTGCAGCCCCCACTTTTCTGGCTTAAAACAATAAAATACATATGCATGAAATAACAATAATTATACAAATTAAAATGTGGTTAGCCCCCACCCCCCTCCTCCACTTTCAAAACCCTTTCGGGGCCTCTGAAAACGAAAAATATATTGGCATAAAATTATTATTATTCTTGAAGAAATTTAATTTTCATGTTTATTATTGATTTTAATTAATATTTTAATTTAATTTTTTGCTGTATGCTCATTGACATGCAACAATTTTAACGTTTAACTTTTTAATTTTACGATAGGCCCCTATATGTTTTTTTTATTTTGAAGATTTAAGAATTTCAATGGTGAAATCCCGGATATAATATTAAGATACGTCACTTTAGATAGTGTTATATGGAGTTGTACTTAATTAAAGTGGATTTGGGAAGTATTCATAATAGCAGACGCATTGTACTATAGTACTTATAGATATTGTAATCTAGAAATGGATGTGTTTGTGTTATTGTCAATATGTCAATATGACTTCAATAAATGTAAGTCCATTAGTATTGAAATTGTGCAGTTTAGTTATGTTATTTGTATATTTTGCATATACATGAAAAATGGGCAAAGAAAACTGGGTTTCATCGGGATTCAGACCCAAGACCACAGGACTGCTTACATGAGCTTTAAAAAGCCCTTAAAGCGAACCGAAATGATAGCATTTCATATATGCTATTTCGTTTGCGACACCGAGAGCTTTAATTCGATATACAAATCACAAGAAATGGCCCACTGATGAGGCCACACCAATCTTAGACCGGCAGCTCAGAGGTATTTTGTGCATCGAAAAGCGTACTGATTGTTGAACATATGAATATTTAGAGGAGAATGTAACAAAACCAACCATATGAGTCTGCTGGGCTGTACCCGGTGGTAAAGAGGTCCTTTGCGCCTCCAAAGTTTGGCCCCTGGGGTTTGTGCGATGCTTCTATTTTGTGGCGAAGTACCGTGTCTAAGATTGGTACCTGCGGGGTAAGCGAGATAATAACAAAAGGATCAGTGGTCCGTATCAGGCCTTCTTCTGAAATGTTTACCTTGGCCGTTTTAAAAGACGTAATACACGTCGATGAATTGGGGATTATACCAAAAACCCCTTGCAACTTAACAAATATGTCTTACATATTACAGAATACATATTGGATACAAATATCATCCGTTAAATTACCCTGCAGATGCCTCTGAATATTGAAAATCGATTCGCAAAAGTTATGTTTTAAAAAGCGGAGCTTCCACATTTCCCTACGTCATGTACGTAGAGTGAAAAAAAAAATCGCTGCACAAAGTCAGACAAAGGGCAATTATGTGTGTATTGGGATCCAAGCTGCATGTAGAGGGCAATACTGTATACACTGGGGCAGGGGCCCGATTACGGGCCAGTGACATTTACCATGGTAATTATCATAATTGGCTCTAACTCATCCATGTCAATATGCTAGAATTACATACAAATCAACACAACGTAGCATAGTACACATGCCGCCCTTACACATTCAACCGTAAAGCAGATCTAGAGATCAGTGGAACTAGGCTGGTTCTGGGTTGTCCATGATCGTGCTCTCGGCCACAGTTCACAGTTACGTTGTGCGCATGTGCAATACTACGGTCAAGTGAAAAGGACGTGTAGGCCTATTTATCGAATTGAAAAGACTTGTTATTCTTGTTAGTTGTTACATCGATTATAAATTCCTTGATGCGATGGTTGTAAAATTGTTCTCATGAAAGAGAACAAAAGATATCCCATGACAACCGTCTGCCACTCTAAACATGACTGCACAGAGTAAAGGCTCTATTAATACATTTCTCTATTGTCACCACATTTGTCATCCCCCCCCCCCCCCCCCCCCCCCCCTCCGTCGCTATGCCATGGGCTCATATATTGGTTCCTCTGCATTCGGCTATTTACTTTTAATAGTTTTCATCCCTGTATATTTATACACGGGTGTTGTTGTGAAATTCATTTGAAAGTGGAAGCCATGTCTGATCTGGTTTTGGTGATGGTGTTTTGGTTTCGCGTATTCAAACGTGCTATCAATATGTATTCAGTAATCTGTAAGACATATTTGTTAAGTTGCAAGATGTTTTTGGTATAATCCCCAATTCATCGACGTGTATTTCGTCTTTTAAAACGGCCAAGGTAAAATTGTCAGAAGAAGGCCTGATACGGACCACTGATCCTTTTGTAATTGTCTCGCTTACCCCGCAGGTACCAATCTTAGACACGGTACTTCGCCACAAAATAGAAGCATCGCACAAACCCCAGGGGCCAAACTTTGGAGGCGCAAAGGACTTCTTTTCCACCATGTACAGCCCGGGAGACTCATATTGTTGGTTTTGTTACATTCTCCTCTAAATATTCATATGTTAAACAATCAGTACGCTTTTCGATGCACAAAAGACCTCTGAGCTGCCGGTCTATCTCTCAAAGAGACGACACAATTTTGTTTTTGCGGCGTCCCGTACTAACATGGAAACGGCCATGTTTACACTTTTGTGCAGACCCCAGCAAAGATGTGACGTTTTTTTGGACTTCAACGCTAAAATTCCATTCATGATCATGTTGAAAGAAGAGACAATTTTGTCTTTGTTGAATCACAGGCCACATCAAAAAGTATATATATAAAAAGATAAGATATTAAAGGAGGGGAAAATCCCGGCTTTGATTCAGGTTCATAGCTTTAAATATGTGCCTTTATTGATATACCACACTCCTTTTTTCAAAGAAATCCTTAAGTTGGGAAAAAAAAGGTAAATTTCATGCAACTTTTTTGCTTTATTTCGCATCGGCGTTCCATGCTCCTAAAAAAAGTAATTTATAGCAGAGCGGGAATGTGCGCACGTGTCACCCGATTCATGACATCACATGCAGACCGCAAAGCGGAGGAATGTGCATTGTTTACATGCAGAGCCTATGACTTGCTTGTAAAACAAACTCGTTTTTGCTTGTAAATTGAGCTTTTACTGAAAATGCTTAAGAATTGCTAAGAAATGAATTGTAGCAGGATGCAGCTACACATCTGAGTGTATATCGTCCATGATATAAACCTGAACAAATGTTTGCAAATATTGAAACAAATGGAAATAATATCTCTGTGTCAACGTGAGTATTGCACCCAGCGTGTACGTCTATGACCGAGCTAAACTGCGATTGCCTGCAGGTGACGTCACAAAGATGACGTCATTTTTTGTTCGCCCGGGGGTTCCGAAAGTGAATTTACAAGTTGATTTTTTTTTATTTTACCGGGTTTTCCCACGAGGAAAATATGTTTGTATTAGTAATATTAATGCAAATCTACCTTAGATACAGTAAAACCCAATTTTGAGGCAGTTTTCTTGTCACCATACCTTTAACCAACGACCATTTGAGACGGGGAAGTGTGGAAATGTGATTAAATGTGGTTATTTAGCCAATTTACCATAACTTTTTGACAGAATTGTCAGAAGTTGCCATGGTAACAATTGTTTGGGCGTAAGCGTGAACGTGCTCACTGTCGAATATGCCGCGCCGAGCATGTTCGATTTTCTCTAGCATGCCTCCAGAACAGCTGCGAAGATGCCGATCTACGTACCAAACATTCCCTTTCTTTGATTTGGAAAGGGGTGTCATTCCTCTTTGTCGTACAAAACAAAGGCTTGTACAGTGAATGGATTGCCTAGACCCGTATTTCTATAGTTACCAGGTTACAGTTTTAAGAAATGAAAGTTTGTCATTTACCCCACTATTTCACCTAAACAATTGAGCTGTAGTATCGAGATGACATTGTTTCCCTGTCTGAAGCCAATTTAGTTGTTTTTGCAGTGATTCAAATCAGAATAATAAATGCTCGTGGTCTAGATTATGCTTCGCTAGGACGGAAATAAATGCACGACTTTTTGTATAATTATTATCTATATATACCATAATATTTCTAAGTATAACTATTGAATTAAAAGTAGCAAAAATATTACAATTATGGAGGATTGCGAACGCGTACGCGCTCGTTGATATGATTCAAGTCAAATGTCGTATGAACACCCTCGTTCTGACTAGAAAAAATGTACTATCATGTTTAACATGTTTTCGAAGTAGAAACAAATAAAACACATACTAAATAATTCGATTCAAAATGATGAACTATAAGCAGTGCAATGTATTTTTGTTCGCTCCGATTTTTCATAAAAATAGGTTATTAAACTAATAGTTAAAATCGCATTTGGCTAGACTAATCAACGTCAGTCCAAAATAACGTCACGGTTCGGCGGGAAACAAAAATCATGGCGCCACTCAGAGCATCCATAAAGAGCCTGCGATAGCAAAACAGAAACTATGCCCACTCTTCAAAAGAATTCATGGAACGGGTGATTCAGGGACATTTGGGATGTGTGAAAATAGGTCTTACTACACAGTTTGCTTTGTGTTATGCGTTTTGGGTCGCTTTAAGGAATAGTTGAGTTTTGGTATAGAGGGCGTTACACAAACGAAAGAGCATAGCCTACATTTTAAAAATAAACTTTATTGGATAAAAATCGGTTCAGTAATGGCTGAAATATCCATAAACCTTACCATTTGTAGCAATTGTGGGGCCCGGAAATATTTCAATAATTTTGAACCAGCCGTTAAAAAAAAATTAAAATGCTTCCTCTTTTCCAAAATTTACAAAAGAGGTTTTAAAATAGTTGTTGATAATTTTTCTTTATCTAATCACTATTTCAACAAAACATCACATACAAAATATTTGATTTAAAATGGTTGAAACCGATGAATGTTTAGAGAGCATCCTTTTGAGGTTTAAAGGGGTAGTTTAGTTTTGGTAGAGAGGGCGCTGCACATCACAATTTTTTTTGTGAGGTAATGAAAAACTGAATGTCGAATTTGAGAGAACATGCAATTTTAATGGCAGAATAAACTTTATTTGGTCAAAATCGACCCAGAAACGGCTGAAATATCAATAAATATATCGGATCTTATAATTATTTGGGGCCCAAATAATTAGATGATTTTTAGAATGTTTTTTTAAAATGCTTGCACTTTTTCAAAAATTTTCAAAAGCGTTTTTTAAATAGTTGTTGATGATCTCGCTATTTAATCATTATATCAATAAAACATCACATGCATAATTTTGTATGAAAAATGGTTGAAATCAATGCCTTTTAAAAAAGCGCCCTCTTGTGTTTGAATGGCTCTTTTTGAATGATAACAGGCTTTTTACTTAGTCGCTTGTAATTTTGTATACCTTTCGAGCATGGTGGAGTTATAACTATTAGTTTATAATGCTACTGTGCAGGTTTTAGCTACTTAAGTTCAGCCTTACCAAAACTAAACTACCCCTTTAACAGCTCTTTTTAAATGACAACAGGCTTGTTACTTAGTCATTTGTAATTTATAATTTACTTATAGTGCTTTTCAGCATGGTGGAGTTATAACTGTTAGTTTGTAATGTACTGGTGCAGGATTTGGTTAGTTATAACTCCAGCATGCACGAAAGGAAAACAAAATTACAAATGACTAAGAATTTACATACTAATCTTAACGGCTGGTTCAAAATGAATTAATAATTGTGGGGCCCCACAATTATTACAAAAGTATATATTTTTAGAATACTTCAGCCATTTCTGAACCGATTTTGATCAAATAAAGTTAATTTCGTCATCAAAATTGTATACTCTTGAATTTGACAATCAGTTTTTCATTATCTTACAAGAAATTATTATGTGTAGCCTCCTCTATACCAAAACTCAACTATCTCTTTTAACTGAGTCTGGTTATATATGAATGTGTGTGTGTGTGTGTGTGTGTGCGTGTGTGTGTGTGTGTGTGTGTGTGCGTGTGTGTGTGTGTGTGTGTGTGTGTGTGTGTGTGTGTGTGTGTGTGTGCATACACACTAAACATGCATTTTTTCAAAATGTATTTGTTAATATATATATATATATATATAAACGAAACGCGAACTAATACATACAGCTTTGGTTTCTTCCAATATTTAAATAATGCAAGGAATAATCATAAATGATTGAGAAGGAAGAATAATAGGCGTAGCTTGATAAGCATTGTTCCTCCCTTTAATCCTCCAAATGAAAAAAGGCACTGGTCGAAAAATTGGTCTCCGCCAGGACTCGAACCCGGGTCTCCAGCTTAGAACGCTGACGCATTAACCACTAGGCCACGGGGACCGTGTGATTGAAGACAGATCAAAATTCTGGTCATTGGCAAGCCAATCTCTCGGCCCTTTGTACTCAATTAATTCATGGGGAAGGGTAGTAGGTCCATGAGCCCAGCGCTGTGGCGCGGACAGGTGCGAACGTTTGGTGGATTTATAAATTTCAGCCATTGGATTTTCTTCAGATAATTCTGCATAACGATGCTTAGGTTCGGATTTTACCACACAAACCCTTTTAAAATACTAATTCAACAATATCGATTAATTAGTTTGGCCAATATAAACACAACAAAAAAGTAACTCCCCCTAAGCAAAATGGCGTAACTTTTTAACGAATTGAGTTTGAGCAACATAACTTGGCAGGAATGTTTCTAAAATGATTGGCTAACGTCTCAGTGAAAATGAATTTGATCCGCCATGCCATGCATGAGTGAGCACACATTAAAGGAAAAATGTCACTTTTTAAAAGTCACAAGAGTCAAAAAGTGAAAATTCTGCCTTTGATGTGTGGTCACTCATCCATGACTCGACGGACCAATTTCATTTTCACACATAAGTTAGTCAATAAATGTAGAAACAATCCTGCCGAGTTATTTTGCTCAAAACCTTTTCATTAAAAAGTTATGTTATTTGATTAAGGGGGACTTATTTTTGTGTTGAGTTTAATTGATCAGTATTGTTGGAATAAACTCAACAAAAAAGTAAGTCTCCTCCTGATTAGAATAACATAACTTTTTAACAAAAATGTTTTGAGCAAAATAACTCAGCAGGATTGTTCCTACACTTATTGAATAACTTCTGTGTGAAAATGAAATTGGTCCATCTAGTCATGCATGAGTGAGCACACATCAAAGGAAAGATTGGCACTTTGTGTGCTCACTCATGCGTGACTCAATGGACCAACTTCATTTTGGTAACTTTCCAAAAACTGGTATTTGGCTTTAACTGATATCGATTACATTATCAAAATTTGTATTTGTATTACATTGTGTATTGTATACATGGTGTATCGATTAACGTTACATTGAACACTGTGTCAGCTCAAATTTATAATCAATTTAACAAGTTGTCCGTTTCATTTTGAGTGTAATAGTTCTATTTGAACTGCCCCACTTGTGACGTTGAATGGTTTGCATTATGATTCATAAACAGCTTTCTTGTAATGATTACGGAAGTTATGTAGAATAATATCATAGTGTGCACAATTCGTTTGGTCACATTGAATTGAATTGAATTTTAATGTCCGGTTATTGCCACGAAATTACGTATTGTGCCTGCTATAATATTTGTTCCTCTTCCATTACATTATTATGAATGAAGATTGTTACATGAATGATCTACAGCGTCTACAGGGACCGCGGAACCGGGGGGGGGGGGGGGGGGCTGGGGGGCTGCAGCCCCCCACTTTTTGATAAAAACAAAGAAATACATCAGCATAAAATGATGTTGCATATGGCGGCAATTTTGAAACGATCGCTCATTACTACATGATGTTCAAATATGTATAACTTCCGTGTTTCTTGTACGATTTCGATCAAATTTCCACCAATTATTCCTCTTGTTCTGTTTATTCAAATAACGAATGATTTCATCAGGCCCGGAATACCCCTTTAAAGGGAAAGTTGATTTCTGGCGAAGAGAGTACATTTTGATCAAACTTAATTTTAGTAACCAAAACCTGCACCATTACATTACTAACTAATTAGTATAACTTCACCATGCTCGAAAGGATCGATACAAATTACAAATGACTAAGTAAAAACCCTGTTATCATTAAAAAAACACTCATCCTTCATATCAACTCTTCTATTATATATCAAATTGGATTTGATATAACAACCAACACCTCCACCATATTGATTTCTATCCTTTCGTTTAAAAAATTAACCATTTATACCATTTTCTGCATCATCAATCGAATCATTGAAACACGTTTCAGCAATTTATATTAAATGATTGTTCAAAAAATAACAATTTTATATGATCTAGTTTCCCTCTAAGACTCATCACATCTAAGTTTATTACCAACAAACCTCTTTTCATAGATTTTAGTTTAGAGTTCAAAGTACATGGAATATCAACATAAATATCTGTTTCATTGTCATTTTCTGTTTGCATTTCACGCCATAAACATACGTTACATGTCCATTTCTAAAGCGTGCGAGTGGAATATATCTTGATTTACATCAGAACACTTTAAATGAATCCAATTATTACACACAAACAACACATAATACAGCATGTTACAGGGATCTCTGATCTACAGTTTGGCGAAAAGCGTTGATTCCATAGTGTTTTCTTCATAGACGGCGAAGGCTCCATTTTGGCATTTCCGGTTTCTACGGCACAGGTTTAGCAATCTGCGATCAGTTATCCTGGTCGTCAATTGTGAACGTCCCGTAGCTTTAATTGCCCCTCCTCTCGATGACGTCTGAGGATTTTACAGATCCTAACCTACGATGTTTCAACGAAGCAGTGGACATTGCTTGTTGACACCCCTTCCTGGTGGAGCACAAGCATCGTTTGGCGTGTAGGCAACGGCGTTGGATGGAGTATAGCCTAGAGAGCCTATGTGCCAATTTTGGTTGAAAGTTTTAAGGCCAACGCTGAGAAATGACACATAATGATGACTTGCTGGACATACGCTTTGGAGAAGGAAAGGGGCCCATCATGAAAGGTCATGCCTTTCAAAGCTCAAAACAAAAGGCTTGATTAATTAATGCAAACCCATTCAACCATTCATTGTACATTGGTAGTTTGGAAACATTATATAATCATTATTTTTAGTCTAAAATAGTTCATTAGGCGCAAAAATAGGGAAAATGAATGAAGTTTGACCTAAAAAAAAAGTATTCCAACATTATGACCAACAGTGTAGTTTATATACCATTGATTAGATAAGTTAGTATAAGTTTATCTGTTGAATATCCTGTTATTGTGTTCATCGTTCGTAAAAATGTATTGCCCCTTTTCATAATATCATTGTATATTTCGTGCGTACCATGAAAAGCCGAATGTTTAAAAGAACAAAACATGTTATCAAAAATAACTCATTGGAATCCGTCCAATAATATAATAAGTCCAAAAAGTGCTAAGCGGAAGTATACACCATTTTCGTAAACAGGGAAGAAGTAGGCATATTGGACTTGGCTGAGCCGTTATTCACATCACACTGATAAAACAACCTTCATATAGTACGATGTCAGGTAAGTTTACAAGCAAACGAATATTTCATATATTAGCCACAATAGTAAAGAAAGTATATAAATTATGTCATTGTTTTAATACTCCGTGAATCGAAGTCGGAACAACTATGTCATTGCTGACACATGCCATGGCTGACATACATATTAGCCCTATAGCCTACAAGTATTCACTCGTGTACAGAAATTGATGTCTTGTTATTATTGTCTATAATTATGTTTATACATGTCATCATAAGTTTAGTAATGAAATGTGTATCTGAAAAAGAAAAAAACTGTAAACATACGTCAATGAGACATGTCACATTTTTCACATGCTCACGTGTTGTGAACATTGATGTTTTTGTTCTCTATTTTGAATCCAGTAGCTCATTCAATAGATCACAGCTAAAATTATGTTAAGTCTTGGGTTAATCATGTTCACGAGGTAAACACTCAGTCTCAACAAGATATTGCTACCAGGCTTAATTTGAATGCAGCATGTTTTGAATATAATTGCAACTCACATGAAGACCATTTATTATTAGTGGATGACTCAATTTATGTGACTGAAAAACAGTTTTGTGATTTATGGGGAAATTGCCCTTCAAATTGTTCTTCACTTTAATATTCACAGCATTAATGCAAACATTGATAGATTAGTATTGTTCCTCGAGAGTCTAAATAATTGTACACGTACATGCTCTGTATTTGGAATCTCGGAAACTTGGTTCTCTAGCCCTCCCTGTGCAATGTATAATATTCTATAAATATAACAATCGACAAAGTAAACCAGGGGGTGGAGTAGCAATGTATATTTCTGCATCACTAGAATACCAGATATTACCTGAATATTATGAACGACATGCTGGAATCTTTGTTTGTTGAAATTATTATACCTGGGGGAAAGAATGTAATAGTTGAAGTTGTGTACAGGCGTCCTAGTGGTAATGTTTGCTCTTATGTTGAAGAAATGTGTGATATTTTGTCTAACCCAATATTCAATAATAAAACAGTACTTTTTATGGGTGATTTTAATGTGAACCTATATTATGACCACGATATTTCTGTAAATTAATTTGTTAATGCTTGAATTACTTTCTCTTTAGTACCAGTGATTAATAAACCAACTAGAATAACAGACAATTCACAAACTTTGATTGATAACATATTCACTAATTTGCACCCTTTCCATATGCTTGTATAGTAATATCTGATATATCAGACCATTTTCCACTTTTTGCTAGAACCTCTCTGGTTTTGAATATTAGCATATTAGCATTAAACAACTTGAGGTGAATTATAATATTGAAGATGAGAAAATGATGAGTGAAGCCTTTAATGAATATTTTTCTAATGTTGGTGTTAATTTATCTCGTGGCATACCAGATAATGCAGGACACATTTAGAAACCATTGTTTTTATCTCCCGTAAATATTGTAAGCAGTTTGAAGAGGAAAAACAGCCCTTGGTATGATGGTATAAGCAATGATTTATTATTATACAAATAGTGCATGTTTTGGAGTTGAATATACCAGAATAGACAACGATACATTTTTTATTTCTCAAGAGCCCTTCTTAGATGCGGAATTGTTGGTAACCCCGGTAGTGAAGATGGCGGAATGGATGGGAAAGTTGAAGTACCATTTTCACTATTTTATTTTTACACATTACTTGCTTATTTTTGGTGAAACGTAAACATTTTACGAACTTATGAATTTCGATCGTCTTTTTGCAGGCTTTTCGCAAGCTTTTGTTCCTTTTTGGAACTTGACGAAAGTATACAAAAACAATGATAAACAATGACTTAACTTCTTCTAATGATTTAAATGTTGATAGTGATATTGATAATGATCCATTTAATATAAACTCTTTGTCATTTTCTCCAGCAGATTTTCATGTATCGTTAGAAACAATGATGCAATTATCACTTTCTATTTCACATGTCAATGTAAGGTCTTTGAACCGAAATTTTGATGCTTTAAAACATCTTTTTGAATATGAATTTCATTCTCATTTTGATATCATAGCAATGTCAGAAATTTGGAATATAAGAGAAGCGGACGAATATTCAATTCAAGGTTATAATTTTGAATATAAATCTAGAACGAACCAAAGAGGAGGCGGAGTGGGAACTTACATTCATTCATCTTTAAGCTATGAACGTATTTCTGGGATATCTTTGAATAATACTGAATCACTATGGTTAAACATTTTGTTTGGTAATGTTCATGTTGTTGTTGGTGTTGTTTATAGAAAACCAGATAGTATACTCGATGATTTTACTGATGACATGAATAGGATATTGTATAGCTTACATTTAGAACGTAATCCTTGTATTGTTATCGGAGATTTTAATATTAATATGCTATCGTTAGATAACAGAAGCCAACATTTCCTACATATGACCGAATGTTATGGTTTACGCCAATTGATAAATCGGCCAACTAGAGTAACAAATAGAACGTCATCTCTTATTGATCATATTTATACAAATATTTCATCATACATTATTCAATCAGGTTGTGTTGATGTTGAAATAGCCGATCATTTCCCTGTTTATGCTGTTTTTGAAAAGTTTAAATCGCCATCATCAAGCAAGAAATATGTAACTTGCAGAAGCTTTCTCCATTATTATGTACAGTCATTTAGCAACGAATTAATGAGTGAGCAATGGTTAGACGTTTACGAATGCTCCGATGCAAATGATGCTTACAATGCCCTTTTTCAACGGTTCATGCAGATATGTGACAAACACGCGGCAAATGAAAAAAGAAGACTTAATGCTTCCGTTAAAAAGCAATCTAAAACTTGGATAACAAAAGCAATAAAACGGTCGATAACTATAAAACATAGACTTTATGATAAGGTGATCAAATCAAATTTTGAACTAACTTGCCTGGAACAATATAAAACATATATAAACATATTAACAACAGTTTTAAGAAGAGCAAAGCAAATGCATCATGATACTTAATTTGAAAGGGATACAAATAATTCGAAAAAGTCTTGGAAACATATAAATGAATTATTAAATAAGAAAAGTACTACACAAAATGCTACTTAAATTCAAACACTTGTAAGAAAATAAACTAATGGTACGAGCATGAGTGTAAATAAGTTAATTTGAAATAACTAATACTTTTAATGATTTTTTTGTGTAAATCTTGCAAGTAAAATTGTCGATACGAATACAAAATACAATGACTATTTAGGTCATCGTCATGAAAAGTCTTTCTTTTTCCCTCCGGTCACAAGTCTAGAAGTAAAGGATGTGATTAATATACTCTTGACTCTAAAAAGGCATGTGGATATGATGATTTGTCAGTACGTTTGTTAAAAGATGAAAATGATTTTGTTTGTGAACCACTTGCACATATGTTAAACTTGTCTTAACAACAGGTATATTTCCAAACAAACTTAAAGTGGCAAGAGTAGTACCAATATTTAAAAAGGGAGATAGGAAATTACCAGGTAATTATAAACCCATCTCTATTTTACCAATAATTAGTAAAGTATATGAACAAAATAGTTAATGGTCGTTTATTAAAATTCTTGGAAGACAACTATTTATTCTATGAACATCAGTATGGGTTTATACATGGTTATATTACTAAACTCTCACTGATAAATCTGATTAATAAAATTACAAAATATACTGATGAAGGGCGTATGACAGTTGGTGTATTTATTGATTTTGCCAAAGCATTTGACACCATTGACCATTCTATTGTTTAAAAAAACTAGAGCATTACGGAATCCGAGGTGTGCCACTTGATTGGTTTAACGATTATTTGACCAATAGACAACAGTTTGTTAATTACGATGGTGCACAGTCTGTTAATGAATCACTGTCATGCGGTGTTCCTCAGGGGTCTGTTCTAGGACCGACTCTATTTCTTATAATATATATTAATGATTTGACTAACTCGTCAAAATATTTAAATTTTAGATTATTTGCAGATGACTCTAATTTATTCCATACGTTTATTCCAGATGAAAGACACATTGATTTAACAGAAGTGTGCATGAATATGAAGGATATTATTAAATGGTGCAATGCCAATAAATTGACAATCAATGTGAACAAAACTAAATATATTCTATTTTTAAATAAACAGACATTTCGTAGTATCGGGTCAGCTGTTAATTAATGAAAACATTCTAGAATCTGTGGATTCAACATCGTTTCTTGCCATCATTATTGATACAAATTTAACTTGGAAAAGACATGTAAATAATGTGTGCAATACAGTCAGTAAAAAAATAGGAATTTTATATAGAATAAGACATTTTGTTTCGAGAAAAATGTTCGTTATGCTTTGTAATGCATTAATTCTTCCACATATAACGCATGGTCAAGAGGTTTGGGGTGCAGCAAATAAAACAAATTTGAATTATGTGATGATGCTTCAGAAACGAATCGCAACGGGTCTTAGCATTTAAAGATTATAAATATCCATCAGGTCCACTATTTTTTTTAATTAAAACTGTTATTTTTAAGCAATACCATTATATGATTTGCGTATTCATGCACGATTTGATAAATAATAATCTACCTCATAGATTAATTGATTACTTCTCATTTATTGATCATCCGTATACAGGATCACATTTGTGGAATCAATTACCGATTAATTTAAGAGAAAATAATAGGCGGAAAAAGCTTTTGCCAAGCACTAAAACAATATATTTGTACCGAGTATAATTAAATAAATATACATTTATTTATTCATCTGCCTTTCTGTTATTACTATAAATATTATCAAAAATAATATCGCTAGTGATATTCGTTTGTCTCGCAATGTATGGTCAACAAGGGATCTAAAAGATCACGACGTTTCGTGCGCCGCTGCAACACGGGTAGAACATTCTTTTTCCAACAATATGATACCATAAGCATTGATTTTGGGTAAGGCGTTTGGAACCTAGGGCCATTTTTCTGAGGCAATGTCGTTTCCTAAATTTGCTAATTTTTCATGTCCAGCGATCCCCTGAACACTGGGACATTCTCGCCCCAAGGCCTCCCATAGAAAAAGAAACGCATGACTGCTCTCCCTTTGATAAAGAAGACAATGTTGCATAATCAAGTACCCCATACGGTATGGCTCACATTATCTTCCTTATCGAAAGGAAGCAGTCATGCGGTTCTTCTGTCTATGGGAGGCCGTGGGGCGAGAATGTCTCAGTGTTCAGAGGATCGCCAGAAACAAAAAGTAGGAAATTTAGGAAACGACATTGCCTCATAAAAATGTCCCTAGGATCCAAACGCCTTACCCAAAATCAATGCTTATGGTATCATCTTGTTGGAAAAAGAATGTTCTACCCAATCAAACAAAACACAATGACATTTGGTCGATGGTGTTGATGAAATGAAGGATTGTAGGTGTTGCATTCTTTCTGAGACACCCTGTATAATGTATTCACTATGGGACTGCGAATTTATCCACTATATATATTTTGCGCTTGCATGAAATTAATTATAATAATACTATATATACTAAGAATATAATCATATATAAATACTGTAAATCATATATAAAATTGAATTTATATATGATATAATAACTATACGTTAAATAAAGTTTAGATACGTTCTATTTATAGTGTGAGATATTTCTCAGGATTCCCGCCATAAGGAAGTATCCCATCTATAAAGAGTAATGTTAGCTTGATGGAGAGGTGTCATATATAAACAAAAAATAAACGGAATATGCACTAAGGGACTTCCGCCGCAAGTGATATTTCAAGTATAATTACATTGGACGCTTGCATGGGATTGATTGCAGTATAAACTATGTACTATATATACTAAGAATGTAAATCATATACAGAATTGAATTTATATATGATATAGTAACTATACATTAAATCGAGTTTACTTACGTTCTATTTATAATGTGAAATATATCTCAGGACTCCCGCCATGAGGAAGTATCCCACCTAGTATGATTGGAATGGGCGCTTGCATGGGATTGATTGCAGTATAAGCTATGTACTATATATACTAAGAATGTAAATCATATATAGAATTGAATTTATATATGATATAATAACTATACATTGAATACAGTTTACTTACGTTCTATTTGTGATGTGAGATCTTTCTCAGGACTCCCGCCATGAGAAAGTATCTCACCTAAAAAAAAAAAACGTGTGATACATCAATAGGTATGTCATATTAAATACAAAGTGTCTCTATCATAATTAAAGCATAATTACATTTAAAATAAATATTAATTTATTTCAGTTTCCTCTGCATAAGCATATATGCTCAGTGCAAGGGAGATTAATTACAGCATGTGGTTGTATGCACTACAAACTATACATGGTGCATAGTAGTGTATGAGACAGTCACACCTTATGCACTCTAAGAACCTAGTTTACTTCTCAAAAAGATTAGGGTGTTAACCCGGTTGACTAGTTATCCCTGCACATCTCAACCAAAATTGTACTGTAAGATCTGCAAGAATCTTCAGAATTGAAAGAGGCAGTTCAACTTCAATGCAAAAAGGAAGATATGATTAGTGATCAAGGTGGTTTATCAAACTTGTTGAACCTGATATTTACACATTTGTACATTAAAATGGATCTAATGTTCAGTGTCAGTGAACACAAATACACAGGGGCTCTGGGCGATTTAGCCTCCTATTATGCCAAAAAAGGAGCTATACATATTTTAGAATGCTATTTTCATGCAGGCAAGCTTGAAAGTAGCCCTGAAAAATACATTTTATTTCCCCCCCCCCCCCCTGTTTAGTGTACACCCTAATCTTCAAGTAGGGAGCCTTTTACCTTTCAAATTAATCTCATTAGTTGTCACTATATTGCCATAGTTTAACTTTGGTCTCTTTTTTGAGATGACACTGGTCATGTTAGCCAAGGCTTGACCTTGGCTGTGGTTCAGTGACCCGTGGCCACCAAAAATGTATTTGGGCATGCACTGTAGTGTGCAGACACACAAATGGCCTGAAGTCACGTGATAGACCAGAAGTTCTAGCAATACAGTCAGACCTGTCTATAGCAGGCAACCTGCCTATAGTGGCCATCAAATGTAATCCCCTGCAGAGAAAAACAGTGTTAAGGAACCTGTCTATAGTGGCCACTTTCTTCTTTCCCTCGAGTGGTCACTATACACAGGGTGGACTGTATCCAAATCATAAGGAGAGAAATGTAACTTTAGAATTTTAGGTTGGAATAGTCCGAGCCAATATCTTCAAGCAAGGCACTAGCGTTAGCACTTACCGGATTGCCTGGGGCAAGTAAACATTGACTGACGTATGGCAAGTAACATTTCATAGATGGTATGATTTGGTTGCCAGATTATTGATTAAGCAACCAATATTTCTGTCCAACTACTAGAGTAGAATGTAATTTCGTACAAGCATGTGTAAATCTCATCTAGAAGTTAGTGGGCAAGTAAATGTTCTGTTTGGGTAAGTACAGTTTGAACATTGATGATTTTATTTGCCCAAATGGGCCAGAAGAGTAAAACAAAATAATAGCTCTGCAAATTAGGAGAAAATAGTAACATTCAAAGTTTAGGTTGCAATAGGCACTAATATATATGTGAGATAGCGAAATTTCCCTGAGTAGAGTACAAAAATAGTTTGGAGGCTCTGAAAATAAGGAGACAAATTGTAAGCTCAGAATTGTGGGTTGCAAAAGGAGCTAATATCTGTTAGATGTTGAAATTTCCCTAAGAGTATGTCCTAGTCCCACATGTATTAAACTGTAAGCTTGACACCATCTGTTTTTCTGGTCCTAAATGACTTTTCCAGCTATCAGCGCTTATCCACTTAACTGCAAACCCCAGATTACGTTTTTGTCCATATTTGGTGTTGATACATCTGATCCTGGCATTGGAAACAGAGAAGTATTGTGTTTCGCAAACAGCTGTTTTATGTGGACATTTGACCGTAGTCTTTGACGAAAGGACCCTTAAAGGGACTTAGTAACATTGTCCAAATCCACAAAATCCATTTGAAATTCTAGCGGTTCCCTCATACCTTGTTGTATTCTTATTAACAAAAAAAAAGCATGGGACAGGGTTCGGTATCCAACGGATCGCGAAAACCGAATGCAATGCGTAACTAGTGAATATCATTTTGCATTTTTGCTCATTACTCGGCCAATATATAACGTCCATTTAACTTTAAATAATCACACAACACCCAGTGGACATATCAGGTAACACCAATATATATTGTATCAACTACTCATCACTTTTTGCACATGTCAACAAAGTTACTAGATCCCTTTAAAATCACTTTGGACAGTCAAGTCTCCTTCCACACTAACTTTTATTTTATACACGGGGCCTATTTTGAAATTAGGGGGCAAAGGGGCTTTGTCCCCTAATTTCAAAATAGCCCCCTGAAATCAGTAGGTTGCCCCTAAAATAATGTGGACAATTCGGACAAGTAAAATCATCTATAGATGTTGATATTTTCCTTGCCCTCTTCCCTCTAGATGAGATTTACATTGTTGTCTCTTAGTTAGTTTTTAGTTGTCTCATTGTCTGATGAAAGTGACAAAGTGATTGGGCATGCAAACTAGACGTTTTATGAATTTTTACTTGCCCGACACCAATTATTACTTGCCTTGCAAGCGGGCAAGTGCTTAAGTCTGTGTCAAGCTTTATTTAGGTCTATGATCCTGGCGATAAGTAAATAGTTGCAAACAGGTGAATTACGTGCATATTTCACCCATCCGGGATTATAGGGCTATTTGAACCGTTTTAGCATTTTACCCTTCTCTTTGACAAAAGACACCAAAATATTGTGTTCGGGAAGTTTCCCCATTCTGCCATTCCCCTATATAACGATTGTTCGGTTCGAAAAAAAAAGCAGCACATGTGTTTTTGCAATTATGGGTGTGTCTGCAGAAATGATTTAACATATACATGGGGGGGGGGGGGGGGGGGGGGGTGTTTCACAAAGATCCTAAGTTGAACTTAACCCCAAGTTGGACTTTAAAAAGTATGGTAAGCCATTTGTAGCCTTGGAACAAAAGATATTCAAAAGCAAAAATTAAAGTATTTCAGACTTTTCATAAATTGTACATGAAGAACATGAAATCTCTATGATAATAGAAAAATGTTTATGAATTGAAACAACATTTAATGCCTTTCAAAAGGACTTTTAGAATTTGTTTTCAAAGAAACTAACAGCTTTCCATACTTTTTAAGTCCAAGTTAGAGTTAAAGGGGAATTCCACCCCAGGAATGTGATGTTTGCTATAAAATGAAGTGAATATGAAGAATCATATGATCGAAAATCTGAGCCAAAACGGTAGAGCAATAAAAAAGTTATGACAGGATGAACTTTGCTCCGATTTTTAGTATCGTTCGCAATTGCTATCGATCGTGACGTCACTTGCGAGCTGCAGCCATTTTGACTTCTACATGGACATTTTCCATAATTTAAATTATCTTCATAACAAAGCAAATTTATGAGCTTACAAATTCCAAAGATGATAGCCCATCGATATTCTTCTATGAATTCGTGAAAACAAGCAGAGAAAATTTAAATTTTAGCAACGAAAATGAGAAATAAGTTTATTTCTCTGCGCTACAGCGTATAGCAGAGAAATTATGTTTGTAACAGGCAGGTCGTTAAAACGACAGCTTTGTATGGAAGCCAGTGGAGCGAATCCGTTGATTCGCGCGGGCTTTTTTGAATAGGTTCGGTATGTGGCCGAGGAAAAGCTTGTCAGCTGGAATCAATTCTAGGCACACGCTGACAAGCTTTTCCATATAAGATATGGCTCAGTGTTATTATTTGATGAGGTGTGTTTCTATGTTGGGTGAGAGGTATTTTGAATGGGATTGTTGTCGTTTTTTGTATGCATGGAACAGACGTGTATTTTCATGTACTATAGCCATGGCGAGTTGCTCGTCAATGATGTTGCATATGGCGGCAATTTTGAAACGATCGCTCATTACTACATGATGTTCAGATATAATAGGTATAACTCCCGTGTTTCTTGTCCGATTTTGATCGAATTTTCACCAAGTATGCCTCTTATTCTGCTTATTCAAATAACGGATGGTTTTATCAGGCCCGGAATACCCCTTTAAGTTCAACTTAGGATCTTTGTGAAACACCCCCATGGAGTGGTTACCAAACGGAAGGATATTTTACTTGTTGTTTATAATAAGAAATGCAGTAGGGAAAAGATACACTGGGTCTCGGTGCGATTTTGCACTGAGCATGGTGGCTTAGCGGTTACAGTGTCCGCATCATGCACGGGAGGTCCCGGGTTCGAACCCAGACCGGGTCATACCAAAGACTTTAACAATTGTACCCTATGCCTTCTAGCCAGACACTCGGCATTTATAGAATGGAGAAGGGAAAGTTAATCACACGAGTTACCAGAGGACTGGCTACATGTATTCAAACTTGTCTGCGTTCAGGAAATAGCACTCTAAGTTCATATTTTTGCTTTGATTTCTGCAAATTTTCTAGGGCTATTCTGGGAATTCCAGGTAGCGTTTTTTTTCCGTACCACTAATGCGTCAGTCTTCCTCAAAAACTCGTGAAAGCGCGCTGGTAAGCCAAGACTAGCGCCGCTGCTGTAACGTACATTTCTATGCATCAAACTTTGCAACTCTGCGACATCAATCTAGCTAAGACAAGTCGAGGGCAAGGGTGACCATTAGTTAGTGGCCGATCTCGATGTGGACTACGACCACGACGATGAGACTAGGAATATTCATCAATGCGTCTATACATTACACTCACAATCATCTAGGCTGGCGTGTAAATCAACACAGGCGAGCAAGTCTTGGCTTACCAGCGCGCTTTCACGAGTTTTTGAGGAAAACTGACATGTTAGTGGTACGGAAAAAAGACGCTTCCAGGTATACGTGTATGAGCCGCCATGTATTTTGACTAGGTATTTCTTTTCATTTTACGAGCTAAATGAGAGAAGATTATTTTGATTTTATTTGATTGCTATGCAAACTTATGGGGGCACTTTGGGGGCATTTTGGGGGCATTTTGGGGGCTAATTTGCCCTTGGCCCTCATGTATTTTGACTATTTCTTTTCATTTTACGAGCTAAACGAGAGAAGATTTATTCATCCCATGTGAGCTTATTGTACTGCACCACGTGGTGGAGTTTCATAACAAGTAGAATGCAGAGAGAAGAGACCATTGTCCTATTGTTGTATACCACATAGACACTAAGCAATATGGTTCTTTCTCATACATGGTGTATCGTAGTCTAGACCAGGGACAATTGTTCTATTGTTCATCTGGCATGGAATCAAAACAATTTTATGCAAAGTTTTATCGATAGAAGGAATGATCTTGAATCATCTATAATGGGTTAAAATGCTTACTAACATTTATGCAGAACTTCTAGTAGAACCCACATCTACATTGTAAATGGTCATTATTTTTTACAAGTCCTGTTCAAAACCATTTGCACATCATACACACAATTTCCCTTTGAGCACAGAGTACATAGACAATGCGTAGGTGGCAAGGCTGAAAACCCTGCTATCCATGCATTGTATATGCACAGCTTGCTCCACACGCCATTACTACCAAGCATGGGTACCCTTTCTACCGCATTGTTTAGATTAATATAAAGCAGGGATGGTTGTTCCTCTGAATTATGGACAATTATTATAATTATTATTTATTCGGCATTTCAAACAAGTACAATGTAACGATACAAAATGAATAGTGAATTTACAAAACAAACAAAAAAAACATAAAAGCACCCCTGGTGAGTCTTCCCAAGCTGCCTGGCAGGAAAAAAAGAAATCTTGCATTTCTGTAACCCATGGTTCTTTCCTACCAATAGAACAATACATGAATGTGTCACAAACCAATAATAGAAATTAATCGGTCAATCTATTTTGTGGTTTTAGCTGAATGACAGTTTTCCGGAAACGCCCACAACATCAAAACAAAAGTTGTTGAAATGTATGTTTAATATCTGACAATGGGAAAGAATAAACGTCAAGAGATAACAGAAAACTGCCATCAAATCGACCACGAAGTATTTAAATAGCTCAATAAATGTTGAAAATAGCTTAAAGGCTGTGTGTTTAGGCACTGATAATATTCATAAAATATATATTGTTCAAAAGAAGGCCATGTGCACATGATGGCCTTTTTTGTAAAAAAATTACCATCCAAACAATGAAGCCCTTAGTATCCAGATACTCTGTGCTGATTGGCTTAATGTAAATTTCTACTCAGTTGAGCAGAATGTTTTTTGTGTAACAGGGTATAAGCATGAGATAGTGGGCATGATAACAACAGCTTTCATTACATGAAATTTACAATCGTTATTTAAAAATTAAACCCAAACTATCCAATACACTATGCTGATTGGCTGAATGGCATATTTTGCTTCACTCAAATTAGTAGCATTGTCTTGTGCAACAGGACCCGAGATAGTTATGACTGATATGCAACTAAAATGAAACAACAGGGGCTCATTACATGAAATGTACAAACCGTCAAATCCAACCCCATGTATCCAAATACACCATGCTGATCACTGATTGTGTGTAACATCTCGGCCTGTGACTCAATAATCTAGGGAATCCTTTCATTTTGGGTCAAGTTCATCAGCTGTTGTTATTGAATCATGTCAATCATAACTATCTCAGGCCCTGTTGCACCAAACAATTCTGCTCAATTGAATGAAGCAGAAGCTGCCAATCAGCCAATCAGCATGGTGTATTTTGATACTCGCCTGCATACTGTGTCATTATATGTTAAATTACTTATACTATTACTAGTGCAAGTAAGGCTGACCAAAAAATGAAATAAAATAAAATGATAATTTGTAGGATCCTATTCTGGCTTGCAGGTAATAGTGTAGGGTCCGGCCGTCAATCACGGTGGCTGGGGGAAAGCTCAGTGGGGGCCAGGGATCTTGGGACTCCCTTCGTTAGGTGTATGTGTGTATCTTATGTTTAATTGGCGTCTCAAAAATATTCGATTATTAATATTGAAGACAAATGTGAAGTAAAATTGCCGCGCAGTTGCCAATTTACACGCCAAATTCTGTTTTGAAAATATGACAATGTGTTGCCAATTTAAGGAATTCTCTAAAGTCTAGCAATATACGCAGTAATAAAATGAATGCAGGTAGAGAAACAAAATAGGGCTCTGAAAATAGAAGAATTTCGGCTCTTTCCCATTGTGCACTTCATAATATATAACTTGGTATCTTCTTGCTCAGATGTAAGACTCCCAAACCACAATATGTGGGCCACCATCCTTAATGGGTTATACCAATTTTTCTAAAATGGTTACTTTCATTGTACAGTTACAATTTGTTTGATTCAATCTCACTTTTGTCGAAGTTCTGAAAAGATAAAGGCTGACCTCGTCAAAAGGAGGAGCAGTGTGACGAGTGTCAGTGTCCATCTTTACAATGTGGCATATCGAATATGGTAAACGTGTGATACTGTAATAGTATACCCCTATGACCCAAAGCTAATAATAAGGAAGCTGCAAAAATCTCTACAGTTTTGGTTTGGTACATATAGAGCGGTCCATGTCGTAGCCAGACCAGTATTAAGCCATGCATATGTGCTAACTGAGAAGGGGTCTGAAGGTTGTTTAATCTGAACATGTGAATTGATCTTGGTGTGTAAACTGCTGTTTTGTGCAAACTGTACATGAACTCCCAATACATGCTTACTGATTAAAATCTTATTATTCTCTTAATAAACATGTTAGGCATATATTCAGGGCGGCAGGGGTTTGGACGGTCCAGGATGAAGTAAAGAGATCGTTCCGGGTTAGGAAATATCAATACATGAGCAGCCTGTCCCAAAAATCAAGAACAAAAGACATTTCACGAATTCAGTACAGAAAGAAGGGTTATATCATTTTGGACGGGGGTGAGTCTCACGGAACTCTGATGTGGGGGTCTTAAGAGCTGACTACAAGCACAAAATATAAGGTCTTTGGAGCAACAAAACCCTGAAACGGGAGTTAAGGGTCTAAGGAGCAGACAAAAACTACAAAATACATGGACTTGGAGCTACCAAAGACCTACGGAAAACCTCAAATGGTGATCCAAGGAGCTGACTAGAAGAAGAATATTGGACATGGCGCTACTCAACTACCTAGCCAAGACATTCCGAGGGTCTATGGAGTAGTTATTTTTAAAAATCGGGTGAGAGTGGCACATACCCGTCTTACATTATACATGAGTGCCCCCTCCCCCCCTTGGGGTAATATAAACCTATATCCCTTAGCTACGCCATTGTTAACGTCTGTGTGTAACCCAAATGTTTTCAGCACATCAAGAAACATATCAAAAGACACCGGGAATATAAAAATCGATCAACCCAGTCAATTTGTATATTATTAAAAGTATGTTTTTGACCATAACCCTAATCTTATAAACGGACGGCCATTTTGGATTTTAGGCATTGCATGCGTTAGATATATCACATTCGTTTTCAGCAAACCAAGAAGCAAAATTCGACACCAAGATTATTAAAATCGGTAAAACCGTCATTTTTTTAGATCAAAAATTTGTTTTGGGGTGGCCATGTTGGAAAGTGGCCGCCATGTCGATTTTTGCCATCATATGGGTCCGTATGTGTCATAATCGGCGTAAGCATATCAATACACAACGAAATTGACACCAAAATTATTAAAATCGACAAACTCAGTCAATTTCAAGAAGCAGCATTTTGGTGGCTATCTGGAATTAATGGCTGCCATCTTGGATTTTTGCCATCAAATGGGTCCATATATCACTATCGTTTTTAGCATATCAAGAAACATATACATCAACACCAAGATTATCAAAACCGGCCATCTCAGTCAATTTTGTCTATCAAAAAGTAGCTTTTGTGGGCCATCCGGGGAAATGGCAGCCAACTTGGATTTGGGCCCTCATATGGGTCCGTATGTATCACCATCGAGTTCAGCATGTCAATTACCATATGAAACGACACCTAGATTATTTAAATTGGCCAAATCAGTCAATTTTTATATCAAAAAGTAGCTTTGTGGCGGCCATCTTGGATAATAGCCGCCATCTTGGATTTTTGCTTGGCCAAGTGTTTTTTTCTTTCTAAAAAGTGTCCCTAAGGTAGTCTGCATACCAAGTATGTTGCTTGTATCAAACTTTGAACGATTTCCATGATATTTTACATGTATCTGCTCTACTAAAACTCAACTATCTCTTTAACTCCATAACGGGGATAAAAATGATCAAAATTTAATAAACAGCACGAATGAAGCGCCTATATTTCTATTTAAAAATCATGTAAAATTCACTTAGAAATATCTCCTTCCATTTAACTCTGCCTTTAATTGTATGAATCACTTTCTATCATTATCACTAATATACATGTTAGCATTTGAAGCAGGTCAAACCCCACTCCCCTTATCCCTTCATCATATGGAGGGAGGGGGGAGGGGACTAGCCCGACACGGCGACACCTCCTCCCCGTAGCTGAAAAGCATGATTATGATTATTTAGGTAAAATTTTACATAAAATTTATCTTTTAAAATATTGTAACTTTGTTACTATATATTTGACAGTACCATACGGAGAGCTGAAGGAGCACCCCGCCGAGGCCCCGCCCGCACAGGCAGCAGGGCAGTCCTACCCCCCTCAGGGCCAGGGGGCCCCGACCCCTCCGAACTACAGTGACCCTTATGGAGCTCCACAGCCTGGAGCACCACAGCCTGTGATTCAATACGCAGTAAGTGTGATGATGATGATGATGATGATGATAATGATGATGATGATGATGATGATGATGATGATGATGATGATGACGACGATGACGATGATAACGCGGATGGTGATAATGTTGTTGATGATGAGATGATGATGATGATGATGTTGTTTTTGCTGTGGATGATGATGGTGATTGTGATGATGATCAAGGAGATGATTGAGATGATGCTGGTGTTAGTGATGGTGATGATGGTGTTGGTGGTGGTTGTGGTGGTGGTGGTGGTGATGGTGGTGGTAGTGATGATGCTGGTGTTGGTGATGATGATGATGATGATGATGATGATGGTGGTGGTGGTGGTGGTGTCGATGACGATGATGGTGGTGGTGGTGGTGGTGTTGGTGATGATAATGGTGGTGGTGGTGGTAGTGATGATGCTGGTGTTGGTGATGATGGTAATGCTGCTGCTGTGGATGATGTTGATGATGGTGATAATGATCAAGGAGATAATTTAGATGACGATGTGGACGATGATGATGACGATGATTATGAACAATTATTATGATGTTTAAGAAGAGGAGGAGGATGATGATCATTAGCCTCATGAAGATAATGATAGTAAATATAGGAGTAGTCATAGTGCTCAAATCTTCATAACATCATGAACAAATTTCAAATGGTAGCAAGAGAGATCATCTGACCTGACCTGACCTGATAACACCTGATGCAAAGCAATTAAAATATTGAAATGTGTCATACTTTTGACAATTAATGTATTTGTATGTAAAGTAAGTACACATTTTTTTTAAACGACACTATATTGTGTCGAGCATGATTGTACCTTTACCTCAAAAATTAACCGATATCAAATCAATATAATATCACACGTAGTGGCACTCTATTTTGTCAGTATTTTAAAAAGTATGTATGCTTTCTTGTATTTTCTTTAGGGTGAACCGCAAACTACAGTGATCGTGCGAGAAACACAAGTGCAGCCCAACGACTACCTTGCATTTGCAATCTGTGTCACCCTCTGCTGTTTCTTTCCGTTCGGCATCGTGGCCATTGTCAAGAGCACGCAAGTAAGTACCAAGTCCTTGTCATTTTAAATGTATCCAATAGTAGGCGGTTTCCTGACAAAATGTTTATAATCCCATATTAGTAAAAATTATATTCTTTCACATGGTTGGCACTAAAAGTGCACATTTCATTTTTTGCGCGTGGAGCGTTTCCCATTACTGGCATTTGCCTTTAATGTTTGTCATTGGCATAATACTCTTATTCATCTTCATTATCATGAACTTTCTTTAACAGTGCCTTTTTACTGCTGACGATAAACAGTTGCGAAACCGTCACCAGGCCGAGGGACGTTGCCGTTGTGGAGGCGGCCTCGCATTCATCCAAGAACTGGTCAAAGGCCAGAATTTTCACAGCCATCGTTTTCAAAATCATTTTCATCAACATCATCATCAACAACTTCATCATCATCAACATCATCATCATCATCCTCATCATGTTCTTCGTTATTTTCTGCTGACCATAAACATGTGCGAAACCGTCACCAGACAGGGGACTTTGCCAGTGCAGAAGCAGCATCTCGTTCCTCCAAGAAATGGTCAAAGGCCAATCTTGACTCCGGCACCATGATCAAAATCATTTTCATCATCATCAACATCATCATTATCATCATCCTCATTGTCATTGCGTACTTTCAATTTTTCTTTGCTGCCGACCTTTAAACTGTGCGAAATAACTTTGTTTTTCTGCTGACAATGAACAGGTGCGATCCCGTCACCAGGCCAGATACGTTGCAGGTGCGGAGGCGGCCTCGCATTCCTCCAAGACCTGGTCTATCTCTTGACTCCGGCACCATGTTCAAAATCATCTTTAACCTCATCAACATCATCATCATTGTGTTTTCTGATTAACAATGCTCATTTTGTTGTGCCTACCATTAACAGGTTCGAAACAGTCACCAGGCTGGAGACGTCGCTGGTGCGGAGGCGGCCTCGCGTTCTGAAAGGACTGGTCTATCGCTGGTCTCGTCGCAGACATCGTGTTCAAAATCATCTCATCAACATAATTGTGTTCTTCGATTAACAATGTTCTTCTTTGTGCTTTCCATTAACAGGTGCGGAACCGTCACCAGGCAGGGGACGTGGCTGGTGCAGAGGAGGCGTCACTTTCCGCCAAGAACTGGTCTATCGCCAGTGTCGTCTCGTGCGTCATAATTGCGGTCGTTGTCATGATCGTACGTTTCTCAGTAGGTTTCTGATGATCTACTTAATCCCTGGATAGGGCGTTCATGGTCAAGTTCATGCAGTCACTGGTCGCCATTTTACATCCACAAATCAGGGTCCCTTAACACATATAGATTTACGATCAATCGTACGATCAATCAGTTTATCGAACGATTGATTAATTAATCGTACGATCGATCGATCAATAGTACAATCGATCGTGAATCTTTATGTTACGGGCGCAGGGTATCATCCATGTAACGTTGCCTTTAACCCTCTGAATGCCATAGTGGACTCGAGTCACAATACTCATAGAATCAGATCTATTTTACTACTACTAAAAATAATAATGGTTATTAATATAGCGCTATTCCCGTGGGGATCATAGCGCTGTACACGATATTATTTTCCCGGTCAACGGATACACACTGCGATAATTCCTGCACATTAAATGCACATTTCGACTCCCTGCAGGTACCTTATGAGGTAATCTTAGCTAACATCTCCCTGCATTACTACATACTTCCCTTAACAATTTACGGCTGTACCTTCAATTGAGACCATTGATATCTTCCCTACTCCTAGAATGGCAGTAATGATTTCATAAATGAGGTCACTGGCCGCCATTTTGCAGCAGTAACCTAGGTAACCTTAGCTAATATTTCCCTGAATCAAGTCCTGCTTCCTACGGAAGTTTGCCAAGTGTGGATGTTATACGTGGAGAACCACTGATATCTAAAACACCTATAATGGTGGTTGTGCTTCTGGAAATGAAGTCACTTGCCGCCATGTTGCAGCAACAACCTCGACAATCCTAGCTACATTTTCCCTGAATCAAGGTCTTCTTCCTATGGAAGTTTGCTATAAAGTGTCTTATACGTGGACAACCACTGATATCTAAAACACCTAGAATGATGGTTGTGCTTTAGGAATTGAAGTAACTTGCAACCAGCTTGCATAACTTATCTAGGTGCCTGTAACCTCTTCCATTTGTTGATAACTAGGTACTAACCATAACAGTTTTCTGTTGTCTATAGAGATGTATAGAGACCACTGATATCTACTCAACCCCTAGAACGGTGTTAATGCTCCTGTGGTTGAAGTTACTTGCAGTCGTGTTGCAATACTGTAAATATGAACCATATGTGACCCTTCACCACAAAACGACCAATAAGTCTGGACAACTTTTTGTGCTGATATAGTTTATCATATTTGGACTAAGCAACAGGGCTGAAGCAAGTTTGAAAAAGGGAGAAAATGAGCCGCTTCAAACATCGGCATTCATGCAAGCACTGTAATCTGATCAATTTAATGCAATGAAAATGCTTATTTAAACATGATTTCTGATGCTCAAAATGTCATGGAAGGTAGATTAAGATACCCTTAATTAAGAAATACCCAAATCCTGAATCTCTTATTTTTAAAACAAATTTGACTATTTCACCTAATAAAAGAGAAACTACCACCGCGACTTTAAGTCGTTAATAGCGGTCGTTTTGTGGTGTAAAGTCACATACATAGAACTAAATCTGAAATATATAGAAACATTATAAATTGTAATAAATACAAATCTGTCCAAATCTGTTGAGGCTGGTGGAAAATAATGTAAATGATATAAACGAGGCCGCCATTGTAGTGCAAGATGGATTGAGATACTTTTCAAAATATTAACATCTTAAAATCTTGTAATTGTTGAAATAAATGTATCTATATACAGTGTTTATGGTATAACTTTATAAATGACTAGTTATGCATATCCTGGTAACATTACAAAGAACTTGACATTTTGTTATAATTTAGATAAATGTACATACTAGTGTTCATGGTATACACATGATCCTGACTTGCGATTAAATGTAACCTTTTCGGCTTCTGGACCATGATTTCTTTTAGAATTTCGATAAATGTACATATATCTATAAAGTGTTCATTGTGTACCTTCAAACATGATCGAATATACGATTTATGTTTGCTCGGTCTACACTCAGTTGGTCTACAACTCATTTGGTCTACTACCTGATGCCTTTTACTTCAATTTCCCCAACTCCAAACACGATCGCTAACCCAAAACCTTACCCGTACCCTAATCCACACCTCTCCCCATAATCACAATCCCTTATTTTAATCTTAAGCCCCCATTTTTTAAAATTTGTTAGTAGACCAAATGGCTGTAGACCAATCGGCAAGTTACCAAAATCTTTAGCTCAGTCAATATTTACTTGTAAGTACTTGTACCGTGTTGTTTAGCTTCTCCAGTAAATGTTTTCCAGAGCTATGTTTTATATAATTCATGAACATTTCTACCTTAGTCAACATTTCTTCCTGAATTATTCTTACTTGGTTCCTACAACAAACCACATTGTATCTCTTCCCGTTACAGTCATTGTATTCTACAAATGTTCTATATTAGTTTCATTTTACATATGAAGAGGTTAGTTCCAAAAGGCGCTTAATCCACTTTCCATACAAATGTTGTTAACGATAGTATGTCAATGACCAATGTAGAGTTCTGGAAATTCTCATTTTAGAAACAAAATACAAAATCAAAAGCAACAAATGGGAGTGGAGATGACCGGGGGTAATAATATAATTGTAAAGCGCTTAGAGATGATTATCAATCATACTAGGCGATATATAAATCGAAACATTATTATTATTTATTAAATGGAACGTTCCATCTTCATGTTCACATAGGGGCGTGTAAAAATTTGGACAAAGAAACTTGTTTTCTCCAAAATATAGTGGATTTAGCGCCTTTTGGAATTTAGCTCTTCATATATATACAGTATATAGTTTAGTTTATTGATATTTATATTCACATAGGCGCGTGTACAAATTTGGACAAAGTAACCTGCTATTCTCCAAAATTGAAAAAGTGGATTTAGCGCCTTTTGGAATTTAGCTTTTCATATACATAGTTCAGTTTATTGATACATACAAAACATGGCTGTATTAAAAGTACTAAACAAAGCAGTTAGTGAACTTAAATAAGGTTTGTTTACACTAAGATTTAGTCTATTATGAAGGAAATAACTTTGCAACAAGAAAATACATCTAAAATAAACGAAAAACATATCGGAAAATTATTATTCTTGAAGAAATGTTCATGTTGAAAGCCTATATAGTGGGTCCCTATTTCCGTATTTCCCCGATTCAAACTATTACAATCGAGTCTTTCATTAAAGTGAAATGATTATTGATTTTAATCAATACTTCAATCTTATCTTTTGCTGTAGGCTCATTGACATGCAACAATTTTAACGTTTAACTTTTGAATTTTACGATACATTTTTGTTTAATTTAGAAGATTTAAAAACTTCAATGGAGAGATGCAGGATGTGATCTGTTACTTTTAGATAGTGTTATATCTAGTTGTACTTTATTAAAGTGGATTTGGGAAGTATTCATAATAGCAGACGCATTGTACTGTAGTACTCATAGATATTGTAATCAAGAAATAGACGTGTTTGTGTATTGTATCTCAAAATCACTTCAATAAATGTAAGTCCATTTGTATTGAAATTGTGCAGTTTAGTTGTGTCATCTTGTATATTATATTGCATGTAAATGAAAAATGGGGAAAGAAAATTGAGTTTCACCAGGATTCAGACCCAAGACCACCCGACTGCTTACATGACCTTTAGAAAGCCCTTAAAGGGATACTTGCGTTTTGGTATAGATGGCGCTACACAAACTTTTTTATGTGAGATAATGAAAATCTCAGAGTCAAGTTCGAAAGAGCATAGCCTACATGTTTTGATAACAGAATAAACTTTATTAATTTGATCATAATCGGTTCAGAGATGGCTGAAATATGCATAAACCTAACCAATTTGTAGTAATTGTCCGGCCCGGCAATATTTCATTAATTTTGAACCAGCCGTAAAAACAATTAAATGCTTCCTCTTTTCCCAAATTTACAAAAGAGGTTTAAAAATATCACTATGTCAACAAAACATCACATGCACAATATTTAATTTAAAATGGTTGAAACCGATGAATATTGAGAGAGTGCCCTTTTGAGTTTTAACGGCACTTTTTAAATGACAACAGGCTTATTACTTAGTCATTTGTAATTTATAATTTACTTATATCGCTTTATAGCATGGTGGAGTTATAACTTAGTTTGTTATGTAATGGTGCATGATTTGGTTAGTTATAACTCCACCATGCTCGAAAGGAAAACAAAATTACAAATGACTAAGCATTTAAAAAATAATCTTAACTGCTGGTTCAAAATTATTATTACAGAAAGATATTTTTTTAGAATATTTCAGCCATTTTTGAACCGATTTTGATCAAATAAACCTCATTCCGTCATCAAAATTGTACACTCTTGAATTTGACAATAAATCTTTCATTATCCCACAAACAATTATTATGTGTAGCGCCCTCTATACCAAAAACTATCTCTTTACACTGAGTCTGGTTATATACATTTTGAACAAATTGCATGTTTAGTGTGTATGTACACACACACGCAGACAGACACACACACACACACACATACGCACCACGGGTGAATTTCAGGGACCGGTCGCGGGCACAATTTAGACCGTACTTTCAGGGACCGGAAATGTTCTAAACGTGTATTATGCGGACCGGGCGCGACAGTTAAGAATGTGTGTATTATGCAATGCATGGACCTATAGTAGGCCAGGAAATGTTCCAAAGGTACATTATGTGGACCATATTATGTGTACGTAAGTGTACCATACATCGCATCCGGAGGGTGTTTCACAAAGAAATTATTTGTCATCATGACAAATTTGTCATCATGACAAATTTCAATTGTCATCATGACAAGTTGTCATCGTCCATAAAAATGCGTTTCACGAAGCTCATGACAACTTGTCATCGAAAATAATTGTTTTAATCTAATTATGGACGAGCCTGAATCTATAATCTGCCAATACAGCAAGAAGCCTGCAAGAACCAAATGATGGCCGTAAGTTTTTATCTTATTTTGTGTTTAATGTGTGATTGTGAGTTTGCATGCTATGTTATTCAGCTATTATATGTCATTGTTATCAACCTTACATATTTTTTGTTGACAAACTATGTAGAAAATTGTTATATTTCAATGAAACCCTTCGATTTGTTTCACGAGAATTATTGCGTGAATTGCACTAGAGCGGTTATCGAGATCGCACCCCGCCGAAACTCTGCGGTGGCTACTATGTCCAAAACCCCGTCTCCCTGGCTATAAACGCGAAATAACATATTAAACCTCCTTCACTCCTTGACCTTGTCCTTGCCCTTGATCTTACTCGAGTAAGACTAAACTCTAAAATTTAACACCTTTCTTTGTCATAACTTGCAGCCATGATATGGTAGACTGTCTCTGGTCTACAATTACAAGCCTTGCCCTTGTCAAAGACTTTGACCTTTGTGTCGCTGTCGTGAGTTTGCAGAACGCCAGCCTAAATTATGCTAAAAATTAATCATTTTAATATTATTATAAATTGATATGCCACGAGTATAGCCACTAAATAAGGGTTAGGTTTATATGTTATAAACTTATAATGCCGGTATAGCATGCAGTGGTGGGGCCTAATACACAATGTTAATTGTAATGTGATGTAAAGTGTAACTTGGCGCTAGATAAAAATGACAATTTTTCGCTCCATTCCAAATCAAAATACGTGATTTCTGCACCACCTCGACTTCTCTCCAAGTCGTATCGCGACTTGTGACGTTGTGTTAATTAGCCTTTGCACTATCATATCAGTGGCAGCACGCGCACGGCTAGTATGCTCCCCAGGTAGTTGAGATTATATACCAGTGACAGTTTGTCACTTTAAAAAAACGGCTAGTGCGTGTGCACTCCCATGCAGGATAGTCATACACAACTAGCTTGATGCGTTGACTGAAGTAAGCGAACAAAACTAATTCAATACACTAAATCCTAAAATAACGTACAAGTTGAAGTAGTACTAGTAGTACGGCCGTCATCTGGCAAAGAGGCGTATCTCGAAAATAGGCCATATTTTTTTTATTGCCTACTTGGGGTTTTTGAGGTCAAAATTTTCATTGGGCCAAATTTCAGAAGAGCTCGAGTTATAGTTTCTGAGATATCGGGGGCCCTCTGTACCCGATTGCATAACTATCGTCGTATTCTGTACGGCAAAAGGGCGTATCTATACATACGCCCCTGTCTGTGGAAATCTTGTTGGTTTCTGCTCGGTATCCGTCTGTCAAAAGGATGTATGTTGACATACGCCTTTGGCAAACAAAAAACGTCGGAAAATTTGCGATATATTTTAGTTAAAAGGATGTAAGTATAGATACGCCCTCGTGTAATTTTCAACGATGGTGCAGGAAATGATACCGCATGGCGGATGATTAAATGCCGGATCGGATCGGATGCATGCGACGCGTACGTCTGAAAAATCACCGGATCCAATCCAACATTACGTTGCATACTTTTGTGCATTTCAACAAACGGCGCACAAAACACCATGACCCTGGACCATGACGCCTCCAAATTACACTGAAAATCTGGCCAGCTGATCGAACATAAGGTTTGTATAAATACTCTTGACTTTTACTTTTATTGTATTTTACGATGGCCAATGTACCGATGTTCTTTTATGACAAACTCGTTCTTCTCTACACATTTCTCATGCACTGCTGCACTGCACGCTACAAGTAGGCGTAGTTGCCAGGGAACTTGGCCGGGCCCGGCCCGGGGGAGAAGCCAGCCAGAAAAGGGACAGGCCTAGCCCTAGGGCTGACTTTGAAATTAGATTTGCCGAGAATGAGAATGCACTGAACTAGAGTTAGCACTGAACATGTGACTCGAAACTTATTTACAAACGATATATCTGCATTTTGCTCATAAAATATGTGTATCTTGCTGTTGTTTTTTTGTTTTTTTTTTCACGATAATTTGACTCAAAAGTCAAATTATGAAATTTAAATTTAAATTTTAGAAGACTTGATTCTCGCTTTTGTTATTGTAGATCTATGAATAGTACGACTACGCTCAGCTCAGTAGTTCATTTCGAAAGACCGATTATTATCGCTCAACACACGGGAATGAGCTGAATTTAGGCCCATTTCTTGTGCGCTGTGTGTAATGAAACATCCATTGATTGTAAAATTTATATCGGGCCGATATTATTAATTCATATTGATTATTAAGATCTACCTTTTTTTATACATGCGCTTCTACATTTCACAAAACTAATAACGATATTACTCAGCTGGCGGCTATTGTTGAGTGCAATAAGGAGAACAGTTAGAATCACCCTCCATGAAAATTATGATTAGAATTATGATGATGATGATGATGACGTTTATCATAATCATTATTATCAATCATATAGTTATTACCATAGCAAACTTCACAGATGGTATGGGTTTGAAGATCCGTTTCGATGAACCCGTTTCTTCATTTCACATCACAAGTAACAATCTATATTGGCTTGCGGCGATCGTATTTTATGAAATACAGATAATATGAAAGACCGCTGCCCTCTCTAAAATGATAATTTTGATTATGATGATGATGATGATGAAGATGATGATGATTATAATGATGATGATGATGATGATGATGATGACGGTGACGACGATGATGATGATGATGATGATGATGATGATAATGATGATGATGATGATGGTGGCAGGCCCATACAAGGGGTGGTTCGTTGGGCATGTTGGGTGCGTAGTCATGCAGAGTTATATGTAATTATTCTTCACACATCTTTTTATTAATTATTTAATTGTTTTTACTTCATACACATCCACCGAATAATCACCATGATCACAAATGACAATACAGTAAACGGTATTATATTTGTATTTACCGAATATTATCATTATGTAATTTCAATAACACCAGCATAAACAGACGAAACATGGGCTATGGTATTTACATTTGGTATTTGTATTGATTTTTTTAAAGGGATAGTTGAGTTCTGGTAAGGAGAGTAGCCTATAGTTTTGGTCAAACTGAATTTTAGTAACCAAAACCTGCATCATTACAAACTAATAGTTATAACTCGGAAGGAATACAAAATTACAAATGACTTATTAAAGATCCTGTTATCATTCAAAAAGAGCCGTTAAAACTCAAGAGGCCGCTCTCTAAACACTCATCGGTTTCAACCATTTTGAATAAGATATTGTGCATGTGATGTTTTGTTGAAATAGTAATTAGATAGAGATAATCAACCACTATTATTTTTTTACTTTTTGAAAAGTGGAAGCATTTTTTAATTTTTTTTTTTTTACGGCTGGTTAAAAATGATTGAATAAGTGTAGGGCCCCACATTTATTACAAATGGCTATTCAACTTCACCTATCCCACATTACAGCAACAAATATGAACGACACAGTCCAACATTGGAAAGTCAACAATTTGAAATTAAATGTTTTTAATTCAACCATAGAGGAAACTGAATAGAAATACTAAAATGATTGAAAATGAGCAAAGAAAAATAGGCTTCGCCGGGAATCGAACCCGAGAACTCCGGATTGCTAGAGCGGTGCTCAAACCATCAAGCCATGAAGACTTTTGAATGGCGGGCGTTCCCATGAAACCCTTTTCAAAGCTCGATTAGTTTATAGAAGCTATACACTGGGCCAATTCCAAGGATAATTAAATTAACTTTTATAGAGAAAGGCGCATGATTACGCGAAGTGATTTTTTTATTAATTAAATTCAAACATAGAGGAAACTGACTAGAAATATTTAAATTATTGAAAATGAGCAAGTAAAATGTTTTTATATTGATTATACAAAATACGTTAACATATACCGATGATGATGATATTGATGATGATGATGATGATGATGATGATTATGATGACACACTGACTTTATAATTGATATTTCGTCCAGTATGCAATATTACGTGCCAGTCATCCAGTATCTGGATATTATATTTAATGGTCAATACAGCATCATTTGGCAGGGAATGAAGCGATACGTATTTATATTTACGTATAATACATTATTACATAAAATACTTATAGGACTGAGTGTGTGGGCCGTAAAATGATTTCGGTCCCAGAAAGTCCGCGTTTACACATTAGACGATGTGTGTATCTGGGCCGCACACGAATCCGGTCTCGGATAGTCGGTGTTGACACATTGTACGGTGTGTTTGTCTGGGCCGCATAAGAATCCGGTCTCTGAAAGTCGGCGTTTACACATTAGACGATGTGTGTATCTGGGCCGCATAAGAATCCGGTCTCGGAAAGTCGGTGTTGACACATTATACGGTGTGTTTGTCTGGGCCGCATAAGAATCCGGTCTCTGAAAGTCGGCGTTTACACATTAGACGATGTGTGTATCTGGGCCGCACACGAATCCGGTCTCGGAAAGTCGGCGTTTACACATTAGACGATGTGTGTATCTGGGCCGCATAAGAATCCGGTCCCGGAAAGTCGGCGTTTACACATTAGACGATGTGTGTATCTGGGCCGCACACGAGTCCGGTCTCTGAAAGTCGGTGTTGACACATTATACTATGTGTGTATCTGGGCCGCATACGTATCCGGTCTCTGAAAGTCGGTGTTAACACATTATACGATGTGTGTATCTGGGCCGCACATGTATCCGGTCTCTGAAAGTCGGTGTTAACACATTATACGCTCATTACTTGGCCATGCAATGTCCATTTGACTTGAAATTTTCACACAATGCCATTTGGACATATGAGATAACAATAATATACATTGCATCAACCATTCATCACTTTTTGCACATGTCAAAAAAGTTACTAGATCACTTTAATGTGTGTGTGTGTGTGTGTGTGTGTGTTTTGTGTGTATGTGTGTGTGTCTGTCTGTGTGTGTGCATACACAGTAAACATGCAATATTTTCAAAATGTATTTATTTATATTAAAAATTATATATATATATATATATAGATATATAATTGCAAAGAATAATAATAAATGATTGAGAATGAAGAATAATAGTAGGCGTAGCTTTAAGGAACTACAGCGTCTAGATGGCCTAATTTTCACAATTCGGCTCTCTACATGTAATTTTTGGCAGTCATTTCTCATGACATAAATCAATTTTGGGGTAATTAGTAAATATCTAATTGTCCTGGGAACGCCCCTTTTAAATCGCCAGAATGTGACGTCATCTAAAGAACGGACTAATGAACTAAATTCTGTAGATGACGCGTCATGACGTAAGCCAATGAATTGTCAATCACATGTCGATTACGCTGCATATTCCGGACCCCTAAATGTGGGTGGGGCGTAAACTGGCTGCTAAGTGAGATTTGGCATCAGAAAACTAGTCTTAAATCACTACTGTGTTTATTTTCATGGATTTTTTTTTCGGCAGACCTATGTTTCAAGTCATCAACTATGGAATAAGTGTCAAAGTACGTTGTATTCTTTAGGTCATTTAATAAGCAATATTCCTTCAAATGAAAAAAGGCACTGGTCGAAAAAATGGTCTCCGCTAGGACTCGAACCTGGGTCTCCGGCTCGGAACGCCGACGCCTTCACGACTAGCATAGGGTGTCTTTCCCAATGAAACACGATTCAAAGAATTAAGTCATTTGGGCAGTGTAGTTTTTGTTTTAGGGCGCTGTGAGTGTCACATGTTAAGTTCTCATTGTTGACAATCTTTACCAATTCAGTGCTGAAAAAACGAACTTCCTGCTCGTCATAGCATCGAACAACTATGCCAATTCTTTGGGCACAATGTTGGATGCAAATGAGCAATGGCGCGCGTTTGATTGTGGTTTGATGCTATGACGGGCAGTAAGTGCGATTTATCAGACACTGACTTGGTAAAAATAAACAAAAATGGGAGCCTAACATGGTGTCACTCACAGCGCCCTAAGACAAAAACTACACGACCAAAATGACTGTTCTTGGTATTGTTTTTCATTAAAAATGACGCCCTATCCGTTCAACATAATGGTCCCGATTCACAAAGCAGGTTTGTACAAACAATGGTTTATCCATGGTCTACATCAATGCACCAAATAAATGTTTGTCTTCTCACATGGTGAAATTTGCTTGTTATCAAGAATTAACAGTCATATCATTAGAAATTATACATTGTTTTACTTGTCTACGTGCAGCACTCCATAGATGTGAACCATGGTTTGTACAAACCTCCTACAAACCTGCTTTGTGAATCCGGGCCACTCAGTTTGTTATTATATTTCGTGAAGTGCCCCGTACCGTTTGTGTTGGGGCCACCCTGTATAGTATATATTACCAACATATATTAGTTTTCCATCCCACGCATGCCTTTGTTATACAGCAATCCTGCCGCGGATACGGAATATTTTGAATGATATTTTCTTTGTATCTTAAATGGTTCACATTATCATATTTCTATCACAATGTGTATACATGGTGTATCGATTAACGTTACATTGAACACTGTGTCAGCTCAAATAAATTTAATAAATTGCTCGTTTCATTCTGCGACCCCCGCAGAGATTAGCTTACTAGAATGCTCCCTTTGCATTTACGAAAACAGCCTATTGTCCTTGGTAACGGCGGTGATTCGCCCCTCGTTTGTCCATGTTCTCAGTACACTGCAACTTTCTTGTGTGTGGATTTGATTTAAGTCCTCAAAATATAGGTTGTTTCAATTATTTAGTTTATATACCATTGATTAGACGGATAAGTGTATGTGTTGAATATCCAATAACTGTGATTTTGTGATTTTTATCGTTTTAAAAAATGCATGTTTTGCCATTTATTGTAACTTTTCGTAATATGATTGTATATTTCGTCCATACCATGAAAAGCCGAATTTTTTTAAAGAACAAAACATGATATAAAAATAACTCATTGGAACCCGCCCAACAATATAATATTAATGAGCCCAAAAAACGCAAAGCGGAAGGATACAATATTTTCATAAACGAGGAAGTAGCATTGGACTGGGCTGATCCATTTTTCACATCACACAGACGAAACAACCTTCATAGCAGAATGTCGGGTAAGTTTACAAGCAAACGAATATTTCATATATCAGCCACAATAAGATAGAACATATAAATTGTTTTAATATAATTAGTAAATGAAAGTTGGAACTACCGTGTCATTGATGCCTACTTTTGTGTATTCTTGTTGCTTGATATTAGTATATTGATTTGATGAGTTGAGATATTCATATCATATAGTGATATGCACATCATATTTTAAAGTACTTTAACCTTAGGCTATACATGCATGTGGTTAATGCTACACCGCAGATTATTATACTTATGTTAATCATACATGTAAGTTAGAATACAGTGTTGTATAGTTTTTTTTTTAGATTGTAGTTATACGGTAATACAGTACAGCTTTTCTGTAAGATATGTTTTTATTATACTAATGTTCATATATCATTTCCTATAATTATATGCATGTAATGTAACCTATTATGTTCTATATCACCCATGTGCAGTTGTGTCTGAAATAAAGTTTTGAATTGAATTAAAAACTTTATACATGTCATAATAAGTTTAGAAATGGAATGTGTATCTGAAAAATACAACACCACTGTAAACAATTATATAAAATGAGACATGTCACATCATTCACATGCTTACGTGTTGTGTACATTGATCAGTTTTTGTGCTCTATTTTTAATCTCATAGCTCATTCAATATATCACAGTTACCATTATGTTATATCATCTGACTTAGTAAAATACGCTTCGTTAATTGGCTAAACACGGTCACATGACTGGGGTGTCAATTTGGTATGACACCATGGCCAGAGAGTTATCACACCCCTCTGGCGCACGCTGCAAATGAGATTGCAAAAACTTGCATACACTCGATTCATTAAATTTGTAAAATCATGTCAAATTTGTTCTAGCACACAATATGGATTTCGAGAGAAGCACAAAACATAATTATATTTTGTGCCCAATAGATAAATTAGCTTCTGCTGATATCTCCAATACAGCATACTGTAGTTAGACAGCTATAATGGCCATAAATCATAACAATGTGCATGAAGTGAAAGAAGCATACAATTGACACATTTCTTTGTTTACATCATGATATTTAATTTTCACCGCGGAAGTTTCTCAACTATGACCTTGAGGGGCGGGAGAGGGTTTAAAAAAAAGGGGGTGCAAATTTAAAGAGGTAATACAGTTTTGGTAAGGGTGAACTTTAGTAACCAAAATCTGCACACTAACATTACAAACTAATATTTATAATCCCACCATGCTCGAAAGGTATATATATACAAAAATACAAACGACTAAGTAAAAAGCCTGTTATCATTCAAAAAGCGCCATTAAAATACAAGAGGGCGCTTTCTAATAATGATATTTAATTTTCACCGCGGAAGTTTCTCAACTTTGACATTGAGGGGCGGGAGAGGGTTTTGTAAAACAGGGGGAGGGGGGGGGGTGCGTACAAATTTAAAGTTGGGCGGACAAGACATATAGAGGGCCGGGAAAAAAAAATACTCAGCCGCCCGCATTGGGCCGCGCCATGACAGTCAACTAGGCTAGAACGAACGTGCTGCTAAAAGGGGATACCATTAGTTTGTACAGACGGCGCGTCCCGTGCGTAGCGCGCGTAATATGACTAGCGTCCTCTATTTGCCTTGTCCGCGCCACTTTAAATGATTCACATCTCTACTTGGGTAACTTTAACTAATGCAATGACAATGTGTTGTTACAATTTTATCTGGATACATAATGACCAAACTAGTGATTATAACCTTTATAAAAGAATTGTATGATGATTTTGTAATTTCCACGTGAGGGTGTGGGGTAAGACGGAGGGGGGGGGGGGGGGGTGGGGGTGTTGGGGGAGGGGGGATGGGGGTCCCCATCATAATTATTTCTCAACTTATCATACATGATACACTGGCGGATTGGATTTGATTCATCAAACCTTTCCATAACAATTTATGACAGGGGTCGGGTACAAGTTAGCCTTATTTTACGAGCGATTGTAATACAAACGGACCAATATAAAAGCGAAAATCCAAGATTGCTGCCACTTTCCAAGATGACCGCCAAGGCTCATTTGTTTGTATAAAAGTTGACTGAGTTTGCCGATTTGTATTATCTATAATGTCGATTCATTTGTGACCTGATATGCTAAAGACGATTATGATACATACAGTGGCGAAAATCCAACATGCCGGATATTTGTTCATACGGTTGCCAAAAAGCATTTTCTTGCATTTTTCAAAAACTGACTGAGTTTGTTGATTCTATAAATCTTTGTACTGATTAAAAGTTTTTTGATGAGCTGAAAACTATTTGTAATGCTATATTATTGTTCGAATGTGACGAGCTTCTGCCAGATCATACAATGAGCATGCCCAACTGTGATACGATTTGTCCTAAATATGACATAGATTTGCATGCATTTGAGGGGCTTTATATGCTTTATATGTTTTATATGTATGTGCCCTAATATGGCCATCTTCAACCTCTCGGGATGGAGGGGGTGGGAGCTACAGCCCCCAAGGCCCCTCCTCCATCTCCGTATACACCCATGGTTAGTGGGTACACCCATGGTTAATGGGTGTGTCTGTTTTCGAGCAATACGCAAGCCCAATACGCAAAGCTGTGACCGAGGTTTATGTTCACTTGGTCTAATCTCAGTTGGTCTACTTCCCATTTGGTCTACTACCTGATGCCTCCAAAACCCTAACCCTAAACCTAACCCTTATCCTAACCCTAACCCTAATCCAGAACCCTAACCCTTAACATAATCCATAATAATAATCACAATTAAGCGGCCAGATTCATAATTTTCTAGTAGACCAAATGGGTGTAGAGTACCAAGTGGCAATTTACCGTGACCGAGGCATAGGGCCACGCTTGGCAAACCACTGCACGTAGCACGACCAAAGTTGAATCTCTTCTGTACACACGGTTGGTGCGAGCGGACACAACGCCGGACCACAATAACCGACAAACAACATAAGCCAGTCAAGTGTATTATTTTTTTTATCCCTTTTTAAAACCACTTTTTTTCGTTCCACTGAATAGAGTAAAGAAGCCATGATGTCATTAACACACTTTTCTAGAATTTTCTAATGTGGACTTCATTTCCAGAAAGAGCGCAACAAATTTATGAACCAGTGCAATATAACACTGATTGCACATTGAAGCATAATTCACTCGGATGGGCATATCACAGCCAATACGTAACCTATACCTTTGATATTCGGTATTTGGACATTATTTGTTATGTTCTTTTTGAAAATGAAGTCCAAATTTAAAAATTCCAAACAAAATGTTTATGACATCATTTATGACATCACACTTTACCACTCTATACGCCAGTTACCATTTATTCTTCACACGCCATGCAACTTGTTTGGTACGCATACAAACAAGTTTCGAATACATAATATTTGCTTAATCTTACCTTCATATCTATTTGCTTTCACGCTCTTGTAAGTTAACAACTGTTATATCATCTGATTGTTTAAAGTACTAAAACAAATTGAAATCATAATCCGTTGGCTTTTCACTCACCTACTCACACACACACACACACACACAACACAATTGTTCACAACACACAGTACGATGCACCCTATTTTCGTACGTAATTTGCTTCTCTCGGCTTCTCTCAACACTAATATCTCAACATGTTCCGATCACTAAATGTCTATATCGGAAATATGTGTTGATTGTTTCCTTCGAGTATGTTAATCATGTAATTATCTGATCAAGTTGTACTGGAAATCGCTGATTTTCGTTAGAATTTTGTGGCTGCGAGAATAATAATTATTGCACGGTACACGCGTGGGTATACGGTACACCGTACGTACCGTTGTATGTGTACGTTGTAATGTTGATGGAATCGCGGGTGGGTGTCATAACTCTCTGGCCATGGTGTCATACCAAATTGACACCGCGGTATATGACCGTGTTTAGCCAATCAGCGACGCGTATTTTACTATGTCAGATGATTTAAACATTTAGTTTCTTGGGACTAGCCTAACCGTACTGCGACATTTAGGTAAAATGTTACATACAATTTATCTTTTAAAATACATGTATTTTGTTTTACTATTTGATAGTACCATACACAGAGCTGGAGGAGTTCCTCGCCGAGTCCCCGCCCTCATACGAAGCAGGGCAGTCCTACCCCCCACAGGGGGACCAACCCCACCCACCGCATGGGTGCCAGCCCCACCCACCACAGGAGGGCCAGCCCCACCCACCGCATGGGGGCCAGCCCCACCCACCACAGGAGGGCCAGTCCCAGCCACCGCAGTGGGGACAACCCTACCCACCACAGGAGGGCCAGTCCCAGCCACCGCAGGGGGGACAACCCTACCCACCACAAGTGGGACAGCCCCAGCCACCGCAGGGTTACCCCCCTCAGGTCCAGGGGGCGCCGACCCCTCCGAACTACAATGCCCCGTATGGAGCTCCACAGCCAGGACCACCGCAGCCTATGACTCAACACGCAGTAAGTGTGATAATGATGATGATGATGATGATGATCAGGATGATGTTGATGATGATGTTGTTTTTGCTGTAGATGATGGTGATTGTGGTGATGATGATGATGATGATCAGGATGATGTTGATGATGATGTTGTTTTTGCTGTAGATGATGGTGATTGTGATGATGATGATGATGATGATCAGGATGATGTTGATGATGATGTTGTTTTTGCTGTAGATGATGGTGATTGTGATGATGATCAAGGAGATGATTGAGATGATACATGAAACATATAAGTAATCTAATTAGCTAATTGTATTGAGGATATAATGTGTGTTATGTACTATTTTGTCTTTTCCTCTATTCATATTGGCAACTTTTGTATTGTAGTATGTATTGATTGATTTACAGGGTAGTCTAGTCTTCATAGTAGAATAGCACTTAAATGTTAATTTAATTAATGTTTTTATATAACCGAAACTTCAAGATATTTTTGTATTAAAGATGAATACAATACAACATATTTTAGTAATATTACAAATATCTATCCAATAATCAATAAATAATGTGATCTTTAATTTGTTGTTAATTTCTTAATAATACTATATTACATTGTTCTAAAACAGGGTCATTTGTATCAAACTGTGACTTCATCTGATAATGCCATATTCTTTCAGGTTATTTCATCCATATTATATTAAAACATAAGTAAACTATATTACAATTATATAAGTAAGAATTTGAAGTACTATGGCAGAAATATCATTTAAAACAGTTGATGTTTTAGTAAATTATAATATGTTTTCATTTATTTATATTTGTAAATGTTTTCTTGATTCATCTTTCGGTTCAACATTTGATCGATCCCTTACTCCCATAATCGATCACTAATATATAATCGAATTTTTACTATTAATGATCAAATACAAAATATACATCTTATATGGCAATTTAAATAATTCCCTCCCTTTGAGTTGTGTAAATTGTCATGGAGTATTTAATTAACAGTTGTTATATAAAATAATGTTGTGTTTTCATTTATTTATATTTGTGAATGTTTTCTTGATTAATTTCTCAGTTCGTCATTTGATCGATCCCTTTCTCCCATAATCGATCATTAATATATTATTCCAATTGTTACTACAAATTATCAAATAATCTATATATACATCTTATATGGCATTTCAAATGATTCCATACCATTAAAATTGTTGAATATTATGATTTTACAACCAAACACTACACTACTTTGAATATTTCGCTTGTAATTTAAACTACAACTATATTATGAAAATAACCATCTTATTACATTTTTGGGGGATTCACGCATTGGATTGTGCGTACTTATGTTTTCCTACACGGTAGCTGGTGCATTGGTTTTAGAGCATAAAACATTGTGTTGTGCGTGCATAGCTTGTAGTTATAAATGTAGTATTATGTGTGCATATTTGTGTGATTGTGTGGGTACATGTGTGTGTGTGTGTATGTGTGTGTGTGAGAGAGAGTGTGTGTGTGTGTGTGTGTGTGTGTGTGTTTGCGCGTGAAATAGTTGACATTTTGATAAAATACTCTATGCAATAATGTTCACAGTCACAAAAACAAATCAACATTTACACACCCTCGTTATTTTCTTGTTTGCTGATAACAATTCTTTTTGGTTTATAGTGGTATAACATGTTAGCAAAGTTGTATACATTATGATAAAACGGACTATATATTCAATGACATAATTATATTCAAAATATACATATAACGCAGATTATAAACTATAAGACGGTCAGTCAAAAGAATGATAATTATAACGCATGAACATCGTATGAGATGCAAAGGATTCCAGCACGTGCTACTTTTACAGTGCACTCATGCTTTACACACCCGTTTTCATGCCAAGTAATATTGCACCTTAATGGCCCGGTCAGATATCAACGTATAGCGGAAACGTATGCCCAACGAATAGGCAATTTGCGAATTTAAAATATCCGGTGATGAAAGTCGTCTCCATTGCTTCATGTACAAAACATAGAACAACGTACATCACCGGACAAGGAACGGATAAGAAACGTATATAACGGATGGCAAATTTAGCTCTCAGTTAGACATACGTTTGCGCAATCCGTTGATATGTGACCGGGCTATTAGGAGCAGCAATGTGGATAAAGTGCCTTGCTGAAGGACACACGTACTGTACTGCCAGGGCCATCGATTTGGCTTTGAACTCAGCTCCCGTGCTTTGCAGTCAATCGCTTATCCGATCGTGCCACAACACCTCCACAATTCAATCAGTTGAAGTATACATTACAAAGTTTGTTAAAGGGCTCAGTAATGATGTAATGGGCCATCTGCAGAATACAGCACTTTATAAATATGCATGTACTTTGATAACACCTTGAACTTATATCATGCAGTGCATCGACTATAAATGTATATCGCCTGCACTGTGCCACGGTACAAACTTGCTACGGAAGGAGCACAATTGTTGTTTCGATGTGGAAATGCGAGTCACTTCCTGACAGCTCACCAAAACAAACATAACATAATATATAAAAAACATTTTTAATAAAGAACATTCGAGTTGACTTCGGTAAATTATACAATAAGGAAATGTGAATATCAGTGGCGTGCTCAGGGTTTGAACTTTGAAGACAAGAAGTAGCGGGCACAACAATGCAACAGGGATGTTGAATTCATTACACCAAACATACCCATCATATTGTTAATACTATTTCGTACTAGGCGTATATAATCCCCAATGAATCAACGTGTATTTCGTCTTTCAAAACAGCCAACGTAAAATGTTCGAAAAAGGTAACATGCATGAGTGATTTCTCCATTGTCTACGATGCGCATACCCTGCCGTGATGAGTCGTGAGCGACGATTAACACGGTACAATCGCACAAAATAGAAGCATCGGACAATCCCAAGGGGCCAACTTTTGGAGGTGCAAATGAGCCCTTTATCCACCGATACACCCAGGGAGACTCATATTTTTGGATTTGTTACATTCTCCTCTAAATATTCATATGTTCAACAATCAGTACGCTTTTCGATGCACAAAAGACCTCTGGGCTGCCGGTCTATGTGCGTAGCAAAACAAATTTCCTACGAACTTTTGTCCTAATGAATTATTAATAAGCAGTGACGTAGGCTACTCATGTATATTCATTACTAGGATTGAGTTTGAGGGTTATAATTACAATGAAACCATACTGACCATCAGCGGTTTACGTAGCCTATTGTTCACGCTGTGGATTTCAACATTATGCATCATGGGTTCGAATCCTCTCTTATGACTCGTCTTTATCTTTTGCCATAAGACATGGTAAGTAGCTGTTCATTTATTAAATGTATTATGCAGAGTTTTCACTAAAGTCTGACATCCGACAAAAAGGTCGTAGGAATCATGTGCGCATCAGAGGCCGCGGAACGGTTTCAAAAAATGGTGGAGGGGGGGGGGGGGGGGTGGGAGGCTGACCACATTTAGGCTGTTATTATTTTGTGCTTATGTATTTCTTTGGGGGGCTGCGCCCCCCGCCCCCCCCCCCCCCCCCCCAGCCCACCGGTTCCGTGGCCCCTGCGCATGTGCCAGAGACAAACAGTTCGTAGGAAGAAAACAAATTGCGTGCGGTACAGCATGGAGTCCCGAAAGCTTTTTTGACCTCAGTAGTTTGGCATTGTGAAGCTTTATCAAGATGTTTGTTTATTATTTAGGGATACAAAGCAAATACGCGTGAACATACGAGATGGTAACTGTGTATTCCCGTCTCACGTAGGCTCATTATTAACTAACAGTTATTGTCACATGCATGTCTTGCACTATTCTTGGTATCGTTTTTCATTGGAAAAGATACTCTCTCCAGACATAGGAGTTTGTTACTTTATTTTGGGAAGTGCCCCGTTCCGTTTGTTAGGGCCACCCTGTATAGACCAGTCAGGACCACTTTCGCTTTTCCACTATCGTGAAAACAGCGGTTTCCCACTATTCTCCAATCGATGTCGCTAGATGGCGCATATATCGTGGCGATAGTACCATGCGATACTATCGGTGATCGAAACAAAATAGAATTTTGTACAGCCGCTTTTTTACATATATGCAGCTTTGTGTCCGCCATTCTCGCCTTCCGCGTGCTAAGTTTATCTTGCCGTTCTCTTATCTTGACGAGCTGTACGCCTCTCTCACACGCTCCCTCCTTTTCTCTCGTCATTTCGCACCGTACTAGTTCGTACGGCATCAAACACCTGTCGCGTAAGTCTATGCGCGAATCAACCGTTTATTTGAAAAACGAACCCGCATAATCGAGCAAGATTTTCTTTAAATGTTCTGGCCAGATCATTTAGACAAACTACACACCATTAGTTTAATTATCAAGGATGCTACACATTTACTATTTAGATGATCTGTCCAGAACATTGGGCGAAAATAAATGTAATTTAATTGAATGTAGTCGTTGCACAAATATCCCCATTGCCACAACACGTGGAACCGAAAATGACGCAATACTGCATATGGTAAACCCCCACTTGGTCTAAACCCACTTCGTCTAATATCCATTTCGTCTAATCCTACATAGTCTAAACCCATTTCGTCTACAACCACTTGGTCCAATTGCCGGTCGTCTAATAACCATTTGGGCTATACCCTTATCGTCTAATATCCACTTGGTCCAAAACCACTTAGTCTAATGCCATTTCGTCTAATCACCAGATTGTCTAATATTCTATTGGTCTAATACCACAACGTCTAATATCCATTAGGGCTATACCCACTTCGGCTATATCCAGATGGGCAGTTTCTCACTTCGTCTAATAACCATTTCATCAACTTCCCGTTTGGTCTAATTGACAGTTGGTCTACTCCCACTAATGTCCCACTTGGGCTAATGCCCACATGGTCTAATGCCCACATTGTCTAATGCCCACATTGTCTAATGCCCATTTGGTCTAATGACCATTTGGTCTAATGACCATTTGGTCTAATGGAAGTTTGATATGATATATGTGTTGAAAGAGGGGGTCTGACCACATTTTAATTGTTATATAGTGTGTTATTTTATGTTGATGTATTTCAGGGGCTGCACCCCCATGCACCCGTACGAAACTAGACAAGTTAAATATAATGTTATAAATGCCTGTTAAATATCTTAATGTTAACCTGTGATTCATGTTTGCTCCTCTCTGTAGTCAAAAAGTCAAATTGTCTTTATTTAAGCATTGGAAAATAGGTGACAAACTACTTGAGAGTCCTTGCCAAAGTATTTTTTTTTTTTTGTTCTTTGAGACTGTTGTAGATATGTGTAAGACTATTGATGCCTGTGGGGGGGGGGGGGGGGGGGTATACTAGTTGTTTTGACATACGAGATGATTGCTTGTAGTTGTACGAGATTTCAATTCCACATTCATATTAATTAGGTTATTTAGCTCAAAGTATGAAAGTCATTCAACAATCAGTTCAGCAAGGACTCTCAAAGCGAAATGTGTTTGAAGATGAATATCGATAAAGGAATACAATATCTGTTTATTCTGCATACAGAACATATCTAAATTCTCTATGTTTTTTATTGATATTTGTTTCAAAAATAGTAATTTTTATAATCCTTTCCGAAGTTTTCATTTCATTGTTTAAGTGTCATTTTGCAATAAGTGTCCTAACAAAGAATTGAAACCAATCAGATTTGCGCATTTAGAACAACTGTGATCTGACTTACAATTGATTATATCTCTTTCTGCAAGGGGCATACACACATCAAACATTATACAAGAGATTATACTTTCATTCTTCCCGATGACACATGTTCCCTCATACCTCATATCAAGCAGAAAAATCTAACTTTATGACATGCATAATTATAATTATATAATATCAAATTGATTTTGGTTTAATTTCAGGGTTTTTTTACATGAGAAAGATATAAATATATCTCAAATATCTCATTCTTATTGCACTGTTTTACAAAGAAAAATAAATAATTTTTGAGGAAATTCATTTTAGTTTATAACAACATATTACAAATGATTCTTATATAATTTTACTAGAATTTTAAAGCCACTCTTTGCCCCCTCCCCTTCTCCCCCACCCCCATGCAGCCACGGCAATTAGAATAAGATTGATCCCCTTTCCCAAGACCACACTGCTCAAAATCATTTTTTTAGGCAACATTCAAATTCAAAAAATCAAATTCTTTTCTACGTCGTATTCATTTTAGGACTAACGAACCTTCAGAATAACGAACTCGATTTTATTTTCGGATCAACGAACCTTCGGAATAACGAACCTTCCGAATAACGGATTGTAACCATAATTACAGCATTATGGAATCGTTCATACGGTATACGGTGTACAGGCGGTGGCCACCACACAGGTCAGTGTGGGCGATCGTTAGACCAAATGGGAATTAGACTAAATGGCCATTAGAGCAAATGGGAATTGGACTAAATGGTCATTAGACCAAATGGGAATTAGACTAAATGGTCGTTAGACGAACTGCTTTTAGACCATTGGAAAATAGACCTGATGGTATTAGACGAAATGGTATTGGACCAAATGGTTATAGACCAAACGTTAATTAGACCAATTGCATATGGACCAAGTGAAGAGTAGCCTAACTGAGAATTAGACGAACTGGTATTAGACGAAGTGATAATAGACGAAACGAGGAAAAAAAAAGGTAGACGAAGTGACAATTAGCCCAATTGGTGATTAGACGAAACGGCAGTTGCCTAGATGGGCATTAGACCTAGTGATGATTAGACCAAATAGGTTTAGCCGAAGTGAAGTTAGACGAACTGATGATTGGACCAAGTGGTATTAGACCAAGTGAATATAAACCCTGCATATCACGTGATAATCGCGGAATAGTGCTTTTCCGCTATTTTGGCCGATAGCGGTTTTGCGAAAGTGGTCCTGACTGTAGACAGGTTCCATAATATTGTACTTTGAAATTGGCGTACGGTAACAGCACAGAAGAAATTATAAATTGGTCAGTGCAGCCCGAGACTGCTGACCTCTAAACATGTATAGACAGGTTTTATAACATGTGTTTCTCTGGGAGAACATCTTTGATGTTTAGACAAGTGGCCTCAACAACAAGTTCTATTGTTTGTTAATGCGTATTGGCAATATGCATTTATACCATATTGACTAGTTACTTCTTCGTCAAATTGTTATAGCAAAGTCATTTCATAGCACTGGCGTACTGGTGGGGGTCATGGGGGGGGGGGGGCGCTTGACCCCCCAAATAAATTAAAATCATGGCTTTTATCTAATTCGTTAAAAGTTATTGAAAGAAAAGAGTATTGCTTTAGACAAGAAAACTCAGATCTTACTTCATGTCAAGTAAAATTTCCTTCCCAAGTATGCACCAGATTGCAAAATTTCAATTAAAACATTGCAAAAGCACCTTTACCGTGCACCCACCTACCATCACACCCTCCCATCACCCTTCCCCATCTCGGTTATCGTTTCGCTCCCTCGGGAATCGGTCTTGTATACGTCTGGAATACAATGTTCATGTTTTGTCATAAAATAATGCTTTTGATGCACTGTTTGAACTGAATATGTCACTTTGCGAATATTATTTTGGGGGTGCATTTTTGTTTTTCTTCACGAATCAATCATAACCTCTTCTGGTTAAGAATCATGACGATGATGACGCACTAACGCACCCCGGGGGCGGGGGGGGGGGGGGGGGGTACTCACGTATATTGGGTATACGGGGATGTGCCGCTGGGAAGGGTGACTTTTACAAGAAAGATCCTTAGACATGGCTCCCATTTTCATTTTAAAAATCCTTAGACATGGGTCCTTTTTTCATTTATTCCTTTCCCCTCTTTTCTCCCTCATTGTTCCGGGATTTTGGGATTTGCCGATGTGAAATAGCTAAAATTTTCAAGCTCGTTCCGCTCGCTCGCATACATGATATTTCACAACCTCGGGTGTTATATAACGCCATATCATAAGTAATAAAACGAATATACCTATACAATATTGAAACAAACGACAATTTTCCAATGTGAAATTGCTAAAAATTTCAAGCTCGCTCCGCTCGCTCGCATAAATGATTTTTCACAACCTCGAGTGTTTATATATTACCCTTCATAACGCCATATCATAAGTAATAAAAACGAATATACCCATACAATAATATTGAAACAAATGGCAATTTTCTCGCTATGAAATTGCTAACATTTTTAAGCTCGCTCCGCTCGCTCGCATTATTAATATTTATGCAAATTACCGCATCATAATTGAAGACTATTCACTGTTTTCAATCATTTGAAAAATTGAGAATTTCACCTCCGATATGCACCAGATATCTCCATTCTAGTGTAAAAATTGCCCTCCCCCCACTCGGTCGCTTCGAACCCTCAATCTTTTACACTTTCGCCCTCCCTAGGAAAATACCATTACCCTGGCGCCGCCCCTGTAGTATGGTACAGTTCACTAATAATACAAAAATGTATCCAAAAAATGCAAAATGATTGGCCATTGTATTATATTACAGCAAAAAAATGTTCGAAATCTTCAGACATGGGTCCATTTTTCATAAAAAAATCCTTAGACATGGGTCCATTTTTCCAAAAAAAATCCATACACATGAGTACCTATTTACAGCAAAAGGACCCTTGGATGTGGGTAAGGGTTGGGATGTCTCAGCCGCACAACCCAGTCCGACTATAATCTGAGTACCCCCCCCCCCCGGACAACGCACATTATACTAAATGTCGTCAAGTCAGAATTTCTTACATGTATGGACCAGATTGCACAGTTTCAAGTCCAAAAATGCAAAAGCTCCCTACCGTGAGAGGGGGGACATCCCCCTCCCACCCCCATCCCCCGCTCAGTCGCTTCGCTCCTTCGCAGTGGCGGATCTACGGGGGGGGGGGGGGGGGGGGGGGGGGGGGGGTTAGGGGGTTTAAACCCCTCTCCTTGGGCTGCCAAGTTAAATTTGTGATGTGGAAAACATCACTTACGGGGGGTCAAAATAGCAAAAAAAAATCGCCGCTTCGCGGCTCGTGGACGATGCTCCGCATCGTCATTGGTTCAAACCCCCCTTAGCAAAAAGACATCACTTACGGGGGTTCAAAATAGCAAAAAAATCGCCGCTTCGCGCCTCGTGGACGATGCTCCGCATCGTCATTGGGTCAACCCTTAGCAAAAAAAAAGCTAGATCCGCCCCTGCTTCGAGCTTGGTCGCTTCGCTCCCTCGCAATATCCGGTGGTGATACGGATTTGGTTCTTCCCCTCCCCCCCCAAAAAAAGTTTTTGCTCATTACGCCACTGTTTCATAGTACGACTATTGTCATCAAAGATATTCTACCAGAGGAACACTTGTGATCAAACCTGTCTATAGAGGTTAACAGCCACAGGCTGCACCGACTACTTTTCTTGTTTCATTTGTGCGGTTACTAACGCAGATATCATGATTCAATTTATGGAACCTGTCTATATACATGATTAAAAAAAGACAAGTTTAATCATTAATCCGAAAAGGCAATAAGTATTTACATAGCATGTACGTCAAATATTCGTCAAATTGTTTATTTTCAGCAATATTTCAAAAGGTCGACTTTTGTTTTCGCCGTTTTGCATGAATGTAATTTTTTACAATTTATTTCGATTTCTTAGTATAAATTTGACTGAAAAGAGCTTTGATGTTTAAACTCATAGTCCATACTTTATACTGGTCCCACAAATGTACCAAAAATACACACGGTGCCACAAAGTGCCTGGAATGCATCCCACTTTGAAAAATGTTGGTCCCATAAATACACGATAGCCATGTGTGTGTGTGTGTGTGTGTGTGTGTGTGTGTGTGTGTGTGTGTGTGGGTGTGTGTGTGTGCGTGTGTGTGTATGTGTGTATCTATGTATGTGTGTGTTCATCTACTTTCATAATAGTTGGTGAATCGTTGTTTGCCGGTGAGTTGTGTATTAGTGGATGTGTATGATCATAAGTGAATGAATGCCAAATAAAAGTGTATCACTATATTACGTGCGCGTAAGTGTGTATATAGTTGTATGTATAAATGTTTGTATGGGCATCTTAATGTCAGTGCTAATTGTGTTCTTCGGTATGTTTGCATTTGTACTGGAATATTATGATGCATGCTTTTAAATACTCGTTTATTGGCATATCTACAGTGTTATTATATTAACAAAATCATGGATATGGGCACGAATTACAAGACGACATAATTAGTTGGCTACAAATAATCAAGATTATAAATACGTTTCAAAATATTCTTGAAATAATCAGAATGTTTAATGATAACAGCATATATTCAGTTATTCACACCAATGTCATTATAAATACCATTTAGACATACTGATCGTTCCCAGGCCTAAAACCGGTCTCAGACTGATTTTAGGCTAAAATCGATTTCTAGGACTTAAATCAATCCCAGTTTGCTTTGTGAAACAGCCCAGTGTCCTCTACAATCGATCTAAAATCGATTGGATCGATTTTAAGATAGATTGTAGTGCTTAGTGAAATACCCCTTGATAACACCTGATGCAAATCAATTATAATATTGAAATGTGTCATACTTTTGAAAATGAATGTATTTGTATGTAAAGTAAGTAAAGTATTTTTTTTTTAAAACGATACTATTTTGTGTGGAGTATGATTGCACCTTTACCTAAAAAATTAACCGATATAAAATCAATATAATAACACACGTATTGGCACTCTATTTTGTCAGTATTTTAACAATTATTCATGCTTTCTTGTATTGTCTTTAGGGTGAACCGCAAACTACAGTGATCGTGCGAGAAACACAAGCCCAAAAAACACAGCCCAAAGACTACCTTGCATGCCTTGCATTTGCAATCTGTGCCACCCTCTTAGGTTGCCCTCCGTGTGGCATCGTGGCCATTGTCCAGAGCGTGCAAGTAAGACTCGAGTCTTTGTTATTTTTGCCCTGACGAGAATCCTGCCAGGATCGAAAGCTAGGCTCCACACGACTCTCATTTTATCACTTTTTATTCCCAAAGCGGGATGATGATGACGATGATTATGATGATAATGATGGTTGTGGTGATGATGATGATGATTATTATGATGATGATGACTATGATTGTTATTATTATGATGATGGTCATGATAATAGCGGTGATGATGACGATGATTATAATGATGACGACGATGATGAATATCATTATGATAATGATACTGATGATGATGATGATGATGATGATGATCATGATGATAGCGATGATGATGATGATGATGATAGCGGTGATGATGATGATGACGATGATTATGAAGTTGATGATGATGATGATAGCGGTGATGATGATGATTATAATGATGATAATGATAGCTGTGATGATGACGTTGATTATGATGATGAGATTTTGGGTCATTGTGCTCTTCGATTAACAATGTTCTTTTGTGTCCCTACCATTAACAGGTGCGGAACCGTCGCCGGGCAGGGGACGTTGCGGGTGCAGAGGCGGCCGCGCGCTCCGCCTTGTACTGGTCTATGGCCGGTCTCGTCTTGGGCGCCATATCTGTGATCCCTGTCGTCATCTTGCATTTCACAGTAGGTTTCTAGACCAACTGATCTACCTAATCTCTGGATATGGCGTTCGTGATCAAGTCCACGCAGTCACCGGTCGCCATTTTAAACCAACATTATATACAAGTACATGTAGTCAGTTTTAACGATTTTTTTTGGTAAAAATATTCGCTTACGCCGTTGTTTGTTCACAATCTTTGCACGGGTCACGTATGTCTCATGCACAGCAACGTGGTACTCCGTGGAATGCGCCGTAATAAAGGGATAATTGAGTTTTGGTAGAGAGGGCGCTACACATAATAATTTTTTTGTGAGATAATGAAAAACTGAGTGTAAAATTTGAAAGAGCATAATATTTTAGTGACAGAATAAACTTTATTTGATCAAAATCGGTTCAGAAACGGCTGAAATATCCATAAACGTAACCATTTTTAATAAATGTGGGGCCCCACAAATATTCGTTAATTTTGAAAAAACCGTTACAAATAAAAAATTTAAAAAATGCTTCATCTTTTCAAAAATTGTCAAAGGAAATTTTATTATGTCTCTATCTAATCACAATTTTTACGAACCCACACATGCACAATATTTTATTTAAAATGGTATAATCCAATGTGTTTTTAGAGAGCGCCATCTTGAGTTTGAACGCCTCTGTTTCAATGATAAAAGGCTTTTCACTCAGTCGTTTGTGAGTTTGAATTCCTTTCAAGCATGGTAGAGTTATAACTATTAGTTTATAATGTAATGGTGCAGGTTTTGGTTACTAAAATTCAGTTTGACCAAAACTGTACTCTCTTTACCAGAACTCAACTATCCCTTTAAGCGAAATTTTGCAACGGGTGAATCCGCAGCATATAGATTCGCGATGAATGGTATGATCAATCAAATTATCGAACGATTTTTAGAATTTACATTAATGTACATAATAGTTTTGATGGTATATTAACTGAACCTGACTTGCAATCAACTGTAACTTACAATCAATTGTTATAACTTCCAATCAATTGTATCTTTGTTTGGCTACTGGACCATGATTCTTTTTAGAATTGAGATAAATGTACATATATCTATCAACTGTTTATTGTGTATCTTCAAACAGGATCGAATATATGGTTTATGTTTGCTTGGTCTACACTCAGTTGGTCTACAACTAATGTGGTCTACTACCTGATGCCTTTAAAGGGATCTAGTAACTTTGTTGACATGTGCAAAAAGTGATGAATGGTTGATGCAATGTATATTGTTGTTATCTCATATATTATGTCCACAGGGTATTGTGTGAAAATTTCAAGTCAAATGGACATTGTATGGCCAAGTAATGAGCAAAAATACAAAGTGATATTCAGTAACTCACTGCACTCACTTTGTACACGGAAGAAAAACTCGCCCGGGTTTTTCTTATCTGAATACTTCAATCATACATATCTTTGTAATGAAAGGGAAAGTTGAAAAAAATTAACGAAACCTGTCCCATGATTATAACGTCAATACGAATACAACAAGGTTATGAGGGAACCGCTAGAATGAACATTTTATTTTGAGGATTTGGAGAATGTTACTAAGTCCCTTTAACTCAAATTTCCCCAACTCCTAACACAAGCCCTTACCATAACCATAATCCACACCCCTCTTCATAAACACAGTCCCTTATTTCATAAGCCCCCGAATTTATAATTTGTTAGTAGACCAAATGGCTGTAGACCAATCGGCAAGTTACTGAAATATGTTATAGCTAAGTCAATATCTACTTGTCAGTGTTAAAGGGATGCCTGTAAAATGTCTTACTACACAAACATTACTTGGAGCTTCCTCGTTTCTCTTCTACCGTGTTGTTTAGCTTATGGTAAGAGAAGAACAAAATAGGTTTAGATTTGTTCAAATGCCCCTTTAGTATGACGATATCTATTAACCAGCTCAAGAGCGTTAATGAACGGTCATATATCTCATACACGTCATATAGTAATTCGTTGTAAAGGCCGATGCATATATCCGCTTTGTTAAAACCTTTTTTTAACCAGGAAAGCAGTGTTAAAGTGTTAATTTTCAATGAACCTTTAACACATCATTCGGACATACATGTATCTTACAATGATTTTTGTATAGGATTGCCAAATCCAATACATTGCCAAATCCTCGTCTATTGCCCACACCCTTTGGAACATACTCCCACCCCATATTCTGAATGCCACATCTATCGAATCATTTAAAATCCTTCTCAAAACCCATCCTTTTAAGCAGTTGTGATTTTCTGCAGGCGCACACATGTATTACATTTTGTTATTTTTTTTATTTGTTACTTTGACTTCGGTGTTGTATTGTTATTATGCTATCGTATTTACTAGTTTTCTTATTTAGACAGTCCACCAGTGCGCTTAGAAACGCACGTATAAAGCGCCATATAAGTGTAGTATTATTATTAGGATTGAAGTCTCAAATGTCATTTTGGGAAATATTTGCGAGTAAGTTTCATCCCAGACGTTTTAGTCCTTTTTGCTGAGGCTGCTATCATCTTCTCCAGTAAATATTTTCCAAAGCTATGTTTTATATAATTTATGAAAATTTCTACCTTAGTCAACATTTCTTCCTGAATTATTCTTACTTGGTTCCTACAACAAACCACATTGTATCTCTTCCCGTTACAGTCATTGTATTCTACAAATGTTCTATAATTATTAGTTTCATTTTACAGTATATAGTTTACTTTATTGATATTTATATTCACATAGGCGCGTGTACAAATTTGGACAAAGTAACCTGCTATTCTCCAAAATTGAAAAAGTGGATTTAGCGCCTTTTGGAATTTAGCTTTTCATATACATAGTTCAGTTTATTGATACATACAAAACATGGCTGTATTAAAAGTACTAAACAAAGCAGTTAGTGAACTTAAATAAGGTTTGTTTACACTAAGATTTAGTCTATTATGAAGGAAATAACTTTGCAACAAGAAAATACATCTAAACTAAACGAAAAACATATCGGAAAATTATTATTCTTGAAGAAATGTTCATGTTGAAAGCCTATATAGTGGGTCCCTATTTCCTTATTTCCCCGATTCAAACTATTACAATCGAGTCTTTCATTAAAGTGAAATGATTATTGATTTTAATCAATACTTCAATCTTATCTTTTGCTGTAGGCTCATTGACATGCAACAATTTTAACGTTTAACTTTTGAATTTTACGATACATTTTTTTTTAATTTAGAAGATTTAAAAACTTCAATGCAGAGATCCAGGATGTGATCTGTTACTTTTAGATAGTGTTATATCTAGTTGTACTTTATTAAAGTGGATTTGGGAATTATTCATAATAGCAGACGCATTGTACTGTAGTACTCATATATATTGTAATCAAGAAATAGACGTGTTTGTGTATTGTATCTCAAAATCACTTCAATAAATGTAAGTCCATTTGTATTGAAATTGTGCAGTTTAGTTGTGTCATCTTGTATATTATATTGCATGTAAATGAACAATGGGGAAAGAAAATTGGGTTTCACCAGGATTCAGACCCAAGACCACCGGACTGCTTACATGACCTTTAGAAAGCCCTTTAAAGGGATACTTGCGTTTTGGTATAGATGGCGCTATACAAACTTTTTTATGTGAGATAATGAAAATCTCAGTGTCAAGTTCGAAAGAGCATAGCCTACATGTTTTGATAACAGAATAAACTTTATTAATTTGATCATAATCGGTTCAGAGATGGCTGAAATATGCATAAACCTAACCAATTTGTAGTAATTGTCCGGCCCGGCAATATTTCATTAATTTTGAACCAGCCGTAAAAACAATTAAATGCTTCCTCTTTTCCCAAATTTACAAAAGAGGTTTAAAAATATCACTATTTCAACAAAACATCACATGCACAATATTTAATTTAAAATGGTTGAAACCGATGAATATTGAGAGAGTGCCCTTTTGAGTTTTAACGGCACTTTTTAAATGACAACAGGCTTATTACTTAGTCATTTGTAATTTATAATTTACTTATATCGCTTTATAGCATGGTGGAGTTATAACTTAGTTTGTTATGTAATGGTGCATGATTTGGTTAGTTATAACTCCACCATGCTCGAAAGGAAAACAAAATTACAAATGACTAAGCATTTAAAAAATAATCTTAACTGCTGGTTCAAAATTATTATTACAGAAAGATATTTTTTTAGAATATTTCAGCCATTTTTGAACCGATTTTGATCAAATAAACCTCATTCCGTCATCAAAATTGTACACCCTTGAATTTGACAATAAATCTTTCATTATCCCACAAACAATTATTATGTGTAGCGCCCTCTATACCAAAAACTATCTCTTTACACTGAGTCTGGTTATATACATTTTGAACAAATTGCATGTTTAGTGTGTATGTACACACACACGCAGACACACACACGCACCAAGGGTGAATTTCAGGGACCGGTCGCGGGCACAATTTAGACCGTACTTTCAGGGACCGGAAATGTTCTATACGTGCATTATGCGGACCGGGCGCGACAGTTAGGAATGTGTGTATTATGCAATGCATGGACCTATAGTAGGCCCGGAAATGTTCCAGGTGCATTATGTGGACCATATTATGTGTACGTAAGTGTACCATACATCGCATCCGGAGGGTGTTTCACAAAGAAATTATTTGTCATCATGACAAATTTGTCATCATGACAAATTTCAATTGTCATCATGACAAGTTGTCATCGTCCATAAAAATGCGTTTCACGAAGCTCATGACAACTTGTCATCGAAAATAATTGTTTTAATCTAATTATGGACGAGCCTGAAATCTGCCAATACAGCAAGAAGCCTGCAAGAACCAAATGATGGCCGTAAGTTTTTATCTTATTTTGTGTTTAATGTGTGATTGTGAGTTTGCATGCTATGTTATTCAGCTATTATATGTCATTGTTATCAACCTTACATATTATTTGTTGACAAACTATGTAGAAAATTGTTATATTTCAATGAAACCCTTCGATTTGTTTCACGAGAATTATTGCGTGAATTGCACTAGAGCGGTTATCGAGATCGCACCCCGCCGAAACTCTGCGGTGGCTACTATGTCCAAAACCCCGTCTCCCTGGCTATAAACGCGAAATAACATTAAACCTCCTTCACTCCTTGACCTTGTCCTTGCCCTTGATCTTACTCGAGTAAGACTAAACTCTAAAATTTAACACCTTTCTTTGTCATAACTTGCAGCCATGATATGGTAGACTGTCTCTGGTCTACAATTACAAGCCTTGCCCTTGTCAAAGAC